>JASDQU010099531.1:0-20317 GCA_032191745.1 Picea mariana
TTCATATATTTATTCATTATAGGTACAAAGTTATGATTATTTCAAGTTGGGGTTGTTGACTAATCCAAAACTAGTCATGGTTGAGACAAGCAGTTGATGGGTTGGCACATACATGAGATGTATATTTGATGATGTTGGTACATATTGATGAGAAATTGTTGATGATTATTTGAAAAATGATTTTTATATACTTGGTACATGGTTGGATGCACTTGTTTATGGTACAGGTTGATTACAGGTTGTTTGGCACAAGTTGATTCATGGTTGATGCACTTGTTTATGTTGACATATTGATATTTGTTGAGGATTGTTGCCTCATCTCAGTTGGTGCTGAGAATGTAAGTTGAGTCTTGCATATACAGCTAGTTCTCTTGTAGAGTTGTTCTATATTTAGTTGTTGTTGAAAAACCCCCAGATTGAAGTCCATAATAAAAAGAAAAATTGTACATACATCTTGTGTTCTTTGTGTTCCTCATGGAGATGATTTGTTGATGATATGTTGTTTATATGTATTCACATATAACTGATTATAAATGAAAGCAATGAGTAATGAGAAAATGNAACTAAGGAGTTTTTGTGTAAGAGGGAAGTTTTGGGAAAAATATCCCCACACTCATTCACACCCCCCCCTTCTAAGTGTGGTAGGTGTGTCCAAAAAACTATGCATTTCCCCCCCGTTACACTATTTGATTACTGAAAACCTGTGAATACTGAGCCAAAATGAAATGGATTTTACAATGGGAGACTGAGGTAAAAGAGGCCAAGGTGATTCCAAATATTTTGTGACAGAAATAGAATTCAAAGGGATAGATGACAAAGAAATTAGTATGAGAGGACAATAAGCAGATTTTGTGGAGATAGTTTCAACCCTATTCTAGATTTCAGGGGCATGAAGAAACCTAGCAACAAAATATCAACAGTCAATCAACCAATTCAAAATTGCAATGCACAATACTTGCATAAATAGCCATAGTCAACAACAAGGACCAACAATGCAGCATGAGTCAAAGGATAGATCAACAACTTCCATCAAAACAAGATCTTTGGTAAATAAATTTATAAATACTTCTCATTTTGAAGTATGAAGGGTTGAGACTTGTTTTGAAAGATATGACTAGTATTGTAAAGCATCCCACAGATACACCATTGATAACATTTTCCAGTAAGACAGTGCAATTATTACAGGATGCTTGTGTCAACTTTATTGGTGAACTGCATTGTTCCTTGTTAATTTGTTTTCTTATATTATCACTATTTTTTCCTAAATTATGAATTATTCTAAGAAGATAAAGGACACAATTTGTTTAAATGTACACTTTATCTCTGGATTAAGAATAATTTTTTTGTTTTCCATTGAAGATTAAAATCAAAATTCTTAATTTCTCTGTTTTTGATTGGATTTATGGACCTTTTCATCTCCTCCATACCTTAAAACTTTGAGGATCCAATGAATTTTCCTACCCTGCCCTGTAATATTAGCCTATTAAACCTTGTATTTGATCAATTCAAAATTGTGACTCCATTTTCCCCATGGCCCATCTTCATTTTTCCACCCAAACAATTCAAATCAAACAAACAAACCTTGAACTCTCATAACTAGCCTAATATTTTAATATAAAAGAATCTAAATCTTATAGAGAGATCCCTCTCTGAAGTTGGCAGGGCTAGATCCCAACTTCCAAAGTGGTTTTGTGGTTACCTCTATCATTTATTTCACATCCTTAAGAAATTACAAAGTGAATGTGAAACTTGATCAAAATTCATTTCCTCTTAAAATTCGTCACTGGATTCTTAGAGATACCTATAACACTCATGTTATCACAGAATATCAGAATAGGCTCGTCATATTCCACCTGTATGTCTTGCAAAGTTTGCTTCATATAGAGAACCTATGTACAACATGTTGCTTCTTCAATATACTATGCTTCTGTTGTGGACAATGATATTGAAGACTATTTATTTCTCAACCAATATACCAAACAATCACCCAAGTAGAAGGCTTTTCAACTTGTACTTCTTTTGTCATCAACACTTCCTACCCAATTTTCATTTGTGTATGCAACTAGAGATAGATCATTCCCTTTTGGATACCATAATCCATAGTGTTTTGTTCCTTTGAGATATTTGAATATTCTCTTTACTTCCATAACATGTATTTCCTTTGGTGCTTCTTGAAATATTGCCACTTTTCCAACTCCTTGCATCATATCCAATCTTGATGTAGTCACATAAGGTAAACTACCAATCATCAATCTATAAAGACTTTGATTTGGATCTTTGGATATATCATATTTTCTCAATTTGCAACTGGTCAGAATGGGAGTACTTACAAGCTTCCAATGTACCATTCCAAACTTCTCCAACATTTATTTGATATAATTGGTTCGTGAGATGAAAATACTTGTATATAGCTGACATATGCAGATTCCATAAAAGAAATACAACTCACAAAGTAATGACAATTCAGATTCATTTTGCATGTCTTTAGCAAATTTCTTACTCATACTATCATCATTACTGCCAAAATAATTTCATCAACATAATATTCAATTATGAACCAATTATTTTGATTTACCTTTATGTAGATATTAATGTCTGCATTACCTTTCATGAATCCTTGATGTTGTATATAACTTCCCAATCCTAAATACCATGATATGGTGGCTTGTTTTAGTCCATATAGTGCCTTCTTCAATCTGCAAACATAATCTTCCCTTTATGACAATATAAATCCACCTGGATGTTTGATGTATACTTTGTCTTCTAGTTCTTCATTTAAGAAGGATTATTTTAAATCCATATGATATACTTTTATTTTCTTCGAACATGCATAAGACAAGTTTAATTTGACTGCTTCCAATATGAAAATTGGGTCAAAACTTTATTCAAAATCTATACCTTTAACCTGAGCATATCCCTTGCATACTAACCTTGCTTTATTCCTTGTTACCTGTCCATCCTCATTCAACTTGTTTCTGAATACCCATTTTGTGTCAATCACATTCTTATCTTAGGCCTTGGAACAAGTTCCCATGTTTCATTCTTCTCTATCTGATCTAGTTCTTCTTCCATATCTTTGATCCAATGTTCATCAGTGTTGGCTTCTTCAAAACTAGTGGGTTCAACTGTGGAAAATAGTGCTAGATGTCCTTGTTCGAGTGAGTGTAATTTTCTTTGAGTTTTAACTCCAACATCTTTATTCCCAATGATCTTCTCTAATGGATGATTTTTCTGCACTCGCTGGCTAGGTTTTTTAGGAGAGATATAAATATTTTGTTGGTCATCTTACTCTTTCTTTGCTTATGGCTTCTCTTCTTCTTGTTTCACTTCTGCTTCTTCTATTTCTTTCTTAAAATCCTCTTCTTTTTCCTACACAGTTGATTATTTTATTTCTTCTTTGAACTTTTGTACACCAACCTCGTCAATCTATACACTGATGCTTTCCACTATTCTATTGAGTCTCAAATTGAAACAATTGTATGCCTTGATTTTGCTTGAGTATCCGATAAATATTTCTTTGTCAACTCAGGAGTCAAATTTTCCAATCCTTCCATCTTCTCTTTTGATGTAGCACTTACTTCCAAACACTCTAAAATGCTTCACATTTACTGGTCTTCCTTTCCATAGTTTGAAGAGATTCTTATCACTATTAATTCTAAGCATTCCTTTGTTCAAGATATGAAATGATGTATGTACTTCCTATGCCGAAAATATGCCACCCAACTTTGAATCTTTCAACATGGTTTTGGCCATCTCCTGTACTATCGTTTTCTTTCTTTCAACAAATTTGTTTTGCTGAGGTGTCCTGGATGCTGAGAATTTCCTTTTTATCCCATGTTCACCACAAAAATCCATGAATTCCTTCAATTTAAACTCTCCACCATTCTCTGATTTCATACATTTGATTTTCAATTCTATATTTGTTTCAAACATCTCTTTGTATATATTGAAGTGCTCAAATGCCTCTGACTTCCTTTTAAGAAAACAAACTGCAGTCATTCTTTTGTAGTCATCAATCAATAACTTGAAGTATTTTTCACCATTTAATCCCTTTGTCCTTATTGGTCCAAATAGATTGGTATCTACAATCTCCAACGGTTTTGTTGTTGAGTACTTCTTTGATTTGAACTTGGTTCTGGTCTATTTTCCTTGTAAACAATTCTTATATATAGTATTCTTTGGCTTTGATATTTCAAGCATTTCTCTTACTTCTTCCTTTCTATTTATTTTGACAATATTTTGAAAGTGCATGTGACCCATTCTTCTATCTGAGAGCTAACTTTCATTTTCCTTTCCTAAACAACAACTTTCCTTTCCAATTTCATTCAAAACATATATGTTGTTCGGATTCCTTATGGTTGTCTCCACTAACCTATTTGATACTTATTTCCTTATTTCGAATATGTATGATTCAAACTAATGAGTGTGTCCTTGATCACACATTTGAATTACACAGAGAATATTTTGGTTCATATCTTCAACCAGTAGAATATTTTATGCCATGGCATCTTTGCTTCCAAGATTTGTTGTGCCTCTACCTACAATTTTAGTTGAATGATTATTTCCAAATGAAACAGATCCATATTTTTATTTCTTTAGAGTTAGAAACCAATTCTTGTCACTTGTCATATGATTTGAAAAACCACTATAAACATACCAATCAATTTTCCTATGTTGTTATTGTAGAGAAAATGAGCATTAATTCTTCTTTCTTTTCCATATCTCTTGTTGTTCTAATATCTGAATGCTAATGTACTACTTTAACTCCCTGTTTGGAATAGTCAATCTACAATTCTTTTCTATGTGACCAAAATTTTTTCATTTGTAGTAGTCTACTTCATTTCTCAATGAACCAAATTTTCTTTGGTTTCTGTTGTATGCTTCATAATATCTTCTAGGATAATTTTTATTTAAATACCTTGCATTATTGCTTATGTTCCTGGAATGGGCTTTGTAGTTTACGTATTTATGTCCAAAATTAGCACAATTAAAATAATTACCATAAAATAATCTTTGATACATGGGAATAGACGATGTTTTATGTGATGCAGTCCTTCTGAATTTTACTTCTTAAATCTTCTTTATTTATGGAATGTTCTTCTTTGGGGGCTTGTATTCTTCCTTCTTGACTGAATCTCTAACAATATTTGCATATATTCTTTTTTATTCTTCTTGTTTTGTTGTCTTGGAGCTCAACCCTTTCTCATTTTGTACTTGATTGTATCCTAGTCCGAACCTGTCATCTGATGATCTTTGATTTTTGATGATTTGATCCAATATTATGGTGATCTTATTCTACATATATTTCGTATGAAAATAGTTCCTCAAAGATACTACTTCTGCTTCCAAGATTCTAATTGTTATTCTAGTTATAACAATTTCCTCAATTCTTTTGTCTTCTTCTATTTGAATTTTTAGACTTGTGATCATCTACTCTAGTTCTTCAGAGTTGGTATTCTGAGATCCCTCTTTCAGTTTTAACTCTACCTTGAGTGAATTTTCTTTCTTTATTTCTTTCTTTCTCGAGTTCTTCTAATGCATTGATTGTCTCTACTCTGGTATCGATATCACCTTATTCTTTAGAATCATTTTATACTACCATGAAGAGTACTCTTTACGAATCATTGTCACTTTCATTATCCTCCTTGTCTGATGAGGAACTGCCCTCCTTTGAGTATAAACTTTTCTTGAAGAATTTGTTTCTTCTCTTGTTTCCTTTTTTATATTTCTTTTCCCTTTTAGAATATTCATCTTCATCATTATATTTATTCCCGTGAGGAAATTTAGAAGAAAAATGACAAATACCACCACAATTAAAACATTTCAATGGAAGAATACGTTTATACTTTTTGTTTCCTTTCTTTCATTTTCTTAGGAAGTTATCCATCTCTTCATCTTCATCTGAATCATCACTACAACTACAACTTGGTTTTGACTTTTGGTTGCGCTTCTTGTTTGTCTTCTTGGATTCCTTGAAAGTTGTTTCCTTTGTGATTAGGTTCTCATGTTCTATTCACATTTCATAGGGTGCAAATATTCCATGTAGTTCATCCATGATCAATGTACCGAGATCCAGTCTTTCTTCTAGGGATGATATTTTAGAATCAAATCACATAGGAAGAGACCTCAATACCTTTTGAACAACCACTGATTCATCAAATTCTACTCCCAATCCTTTAATCATGTTAACTACTTCATCGACTCACCTAAGGTAGTCTACAATGTCTTCATCTTCCTTCATATTCAACTGTTCAATCTTAGCTCTCAAAATTTGAAGCTGAGCTCCCTTTACCTTAGCATATCCTTCATATATATTTTGGAGTTTATCTAGAAGATACTTTGCACTATCAAAATGCATAACTTTGACAAATATTGAATCAACTATACTTCTTAGAATAGTACCTTTATCAATTGAGTTGTTTTTGTTGAGCTTCTTTCCATCTCTTTCGGTTGTGGGAGTGGTTGGTTTTGTATACATGTCTACTATTGATTTCCAAACATCAAATCCATGTTCTTGTAAAAATGTTTTCATCCTTTTATTCCATAAGGTATAGCTCTGAACGTCAAACCTTGGTGTTCCAATATTAGCATATTCTATGATCTCCTTCCAATGGTTAAACTACTTCCAATATGATACCAAATGTTGGAATACTAAGAGGGGGGGTGAATCAATATGAGAACAATTAGTAATTTTAATCACAATATAAAAAATCCAATGAATATTATTAGCATTCAAAATATCATCAATACCATAAACATCACATAAACACATTACACCCAAATTTCACGTGGAAACCCAGTGCGGGAAAAAACCACGTAATGTTTTTCATATTGATCAAAGAGTAAATTCATTGGAAGAAACAAATTCCTATTTATCCATAAAAAAATGGAAGGAGGCTCCAACCCCCTATTTTTATGATGCAAACCGAAGGAATCTCCAACTCGCTAATTTATCTGGCTCCAACCGGAAGGTGGATACAACCCCCTTTCCTTTCCCTGTCCAACTTCCCTATAATATAGATGTAGACCAATATGTCACTACCTCAATCACTCATAACCTATTGTTGCTATTGTCTATAATATTTTTTGTTTCTTCTTCTGATATCAATATCCCATTAAGATTGCAACCATACACACCTCATACAAAGATCCATAAGACATTTTTCCAAATTGATTGCTTATGAATCACCGGGACATACATATTCATGATTTCTTCATAATAGTCACCCTAACACATAGGGATACATCCCTTCAATCATGTATCTTACTTGAGTTTTAGATCCCTGATCTTCACAAATTTTCTTCATAGGTCCACGACTTTATGCACTATCTACTCACGGGTATCCACACTTTTACTCACTATAGCTTGTTGAGGGGTTCTAAATCCCTTTAACTCAATAGCAGGAACCAAACTTGTCACTAAGGCCAAATTAAAATATGCAGTTTTTTTATAGTGTAATGGTTCTCCAGATATTTCGATCTGACTAAATTATCAATGGGATATACGTAGTGATTGACACGATATCTTCTTATGAAAGTTCCTCCTTCAGTTTAAATGTTCTCTTTTTGCATTTTATTTTATTAGATGGGTCTGAACAAAATATGTGTGCTGGTATAAACTCGCTGGTAAAAGGGGGGTTCTTAACTATTGAAGAAGGTTGATCTTTAGATAACCCTTGTACTGCATGCAGACAAAGATATTCACACCTGCGACAAGCCTAGTACTAATACATTAACTTGTTGGTATTTCAATTATTGACTAAGATACAATTATTGAAAGAAGACATACATGCAATAGAATCATGGAAAGAAAAATAGATTCCTTAGCTCTAACATTAATCACACATTAACACAACGATTTGATTTCATCATTAGAGACAAGAACTTCAAAAATATTGAAACAACTAACTTATCAATAGATTCAGAAACTCTTACTCATTACAACATCCATTCATGAAATAAAGTTGGAAGTAATTCCTCCTCGAATCCAATCACACAGTGCCTTTGCTGAAAAAATAGAAGTTTGTCTCCAGTCCTAAACATGACTTCTGAATTAAGGTAGTTCGGAAATAGTTCTTGACAATTACAAAAATGAGGATCCTTTCCAAAACCATCGACCCTTTGCTAAAAGGTCAATCCTCTTATTTATAATGAATCATTAACTAATAATAGATACCACGCGTGCAAGCTAAATAAAAAAAAATATCGCCACATGGTGCTTTCATCTCTTTGTCTTCTGAGAATCATCAAATAGTGTTACTGAAGTGGATACATACTCTCATACTCCAAGAATTTGATGAAGAGTTCCTTGCATGTGTTTTGATATGGGAACATGTGTTGGTCCATCGGGGCTGAAATAATTTCTTTCACTTCTACTGCCCATGCTTGGTACTTGACTATTTTGACACTTAACCGCTGCAAATTTATTTGAGGCTTGACCAGATGCTCCATGAAATTTTGTACTTGACCTGGTGCCATGCTCGCCACCTTTGTTATCTCTATTCTCCATGCCGATTCTTGTTCTTCATGTTTCTTGACTATGTCATGCAGGTCGACAAAGTCCTCGGGTGAGCCAAATTATGGGAGGTCGATGTCTTTCATCTCCCGATTAATCTTTTCCAAGCTCTTTTCACAATCAACCCATTTCTCCTAAATCTCATGATGAGGTTCCTGGGCTATTTTCACCCAGTATTCAACCTCTTTCCTAATACTATCTATATTTTTGTCCCTCAACACCTGAATTTCATGTTATTCAGTGTCTCAGCCCTTTTGAACCGCATTGATGTAATCAATCCTTTATACTTATTGGTGAGGATTCTCATACCACCTTTCCACATCCTTGCAGGTCGTTAATTCCATAAGGGTGTCTTCATGGAAATCAACTATACCTGCAGTGAAAAGGTGTCGTTCATTCATGAATTTTTCATAGGCATCTTAAAACTCGCTTCTCAAAAACATGGTGGCCTGTTTGGAGTCTTGATAGTATTTTTCCAAATGGTGCAGATGCTCCAACTCCTTAAGTACAACAACCAACTCTTTTTCATCTCTTCCTTCTCTATTCAATGTGGCATCTGTGATATCCATCCCTTCATCGATGAGCTCAGATGTCTTGGTGTGTTCTTTGCTGAGAACCTTCTCCTCCGTAGTAATGAGGATCAAGTTGTCAAACGTGAGCCTCCTGTTTTTAGTGGTCCTCTTCATGATGGACTTTATCTTCCTATCATAGGATATTTCTTGTATGCCAGAAACCTCATCAATAGGTTTGGGGATTTGTTGTTCTCCCTAGCTTAGAGTATTTCCCAGGCTCTCGGACGTATGTATTTGTTCCAGGATTGGTTCCTAGAATTATTCTATATGTCTCGATGGCTCAACCTCCATTTTTTGTGCATGGGCTAGTGAGGTATTGACCAAAATTGAAGAGTAGGGGATAGGTCCAATACTTACTTACTAATCAGCTATCGGTGTGCCAATTTCTTGTTGTGGAACTTCCTCTTTCTGGACTCCCAATCCCATCTCATCCCTCAATTTGTCCATTGGGGTTCCCAGAAAGTTGAGTAGCTCAGTGTCTAAGGCACTTTCGACCTCATTCTCAATCTGCAGGAGGCTCTGAATTAGAGCATCAGGACCTGGGGTAGATGCTCTCTTAGGTTCTTTTTCCCTTGTAATTTGCACTGGAGTCACCATGGACACCTATGAACTCCCCTCATCATCATAGATGGTTATTAAGTTGAACAAGGGGTTTGGTACACTTTTCCTACCTAGTAGCCTCTCTATCTTAAGCTAGGTTGAAATCTCCCCTGGTGATCTGATATGTGGTGGTGGAACTTCAGGGTTTTCTACCCTAGTGATTTCTTCAAGTTGTATTGGCTCTAGGCCACTTGGATCTCCTCTACTTTCGATTGGGTCATCAACAGGAATCCTCAATATATATACCATATTAGGGTCATTATGAAACTGATCAATGATTCTTTGCACCCCTTATAGCAAGAGAAATCCTCTTCTCTGTGCCTCTGTATTCTCTGCTGCTCTGATTTCTTCCCCGGCTCTAAGGGCCTCTTGAGTCGACTTCTATGTTATCTCCACCTATTAATCCATGCTCATGGCCTTGAAACTAGTTATATTTGGGTTATCCATCCTCTGTACTACCTCCTCCTAGTCTTCAGTGCACTATGTTAAAATTTCATCCTCACATTTATCATGTGCGTATGGCCAACATGATGATACCTGCAAAGAATGTTTGAGGACCAGGCCTTTAGGGTCGTGCTTGCGGAATCGACCTATCAGGAACCTAAATTCAAGTGGGCTCAAATGTTCTTGTTTGTCTTGAGATGTGTCCTTTACCAATTAAAACCCCACATGGAAACCATAGGGTATGAAAGCATGCTTCTTGTCCTTAAATAGTGTGCCATTATAGCCCTGCAGGATGGTCTGATAGGAAATTTCTCCTACAATGAGCCTATCTGGGACATGATCGGGGAGCATATGTGGTGCTCCAGTGGCCCTGAACACCCTGATATAGGTTGAGCATTCATCCAAATACCAGTGGCCTACCTTCGTTACCATTTTCTTGGCTACTCCGAATAATCTTGGGCATTTCTTTTTAAATATAATAAAATGAATAAGAGCGATGAATTCATTGCAGATGAGTGTGTGTGATTTTTGTACATGTTCTCCCAAAGTATTTTGAAATAAACATGAACAAGGAGCTCTGCAACATGCCATCTTAAATTCATGCCGATGAAGACATTTTTTGCATAGATCACATCGAGCAGGTATGAGGCCATGTGGAAAGCGAGTGCTTCCCATTCTTTCGTCTTCTGAGCCTGTTGTACATAAATGCTCAATTGGTTGGAAATCACTGCTCCCCATTTGAATCTACTTCTAGATATCACCACTATGTAGGCCAAGAGAATCCATTATTTTGAAAACTTGGAGAAGTCCTTCTCTCCATATAGTCGAAAGATGAGAGCCATAAAGTAGATGTATGGCTCCCTCAGGTAGACTATTCCATACCAGCCACTACTCCAGTTTGTAAAAAAAAATTCCTCCTTCCACCATGAGGCCGTCAACTGGCTGGTGGCATCGAATTCATAGAAATTCACCACGAATTCTGTGTTTAGCCGCTCCTCTGGGTCTCTGAGTTTTTAGTACTTCTGGACTTCCATCGGGAGGAAAAATATGACACACCCACCATTCTCACCATTGATCAAGAACTTTTGTGAATCTTTGTGGTTGAATAGCCACTTCAAAACTTATATGCAAGGGAAAACTGGGGTTCTGTTGGCTACCATGTGCAAATATGACCGTCATATGTTTGGGAACATCGGGTCATCGAGCGCCCTTACATTCGGGTCGCTATGTGGGATATACTCTGGGTACTCCTCCCGGATTATTTTGTTGAAGAGGTCCCCCCATTGTGGGAGCATTACTTTGGATCCGATGCTTAATTTTGTATCACCGAAGGTCATAGGTTGGGCAAAGGAATTCTTTTTTGAGGTTTTTATGACTGGATATGCCCTAGGAGTGTATTCCAACTACCTCGCAGTACCAGGAGAAGAACCTTCACCCTTTTCATCTTTCTTTAGCTTGGGTTCTCTTGAAAAATGTCTGGTGGTTGGCTTTCTCGAAGGCATTTACCTCCAGCTAGAACATAGTTAGAGACCGTGTAAGAAATCAGATGCATATATAAATCATGACTATCAAATTGAAAAACTTGAACACATACATCTGCAACCTGTTTAACCTAGTTTTGATAATATGAGGATCAACACAGTCTCGAGATGCTTTCTCTGCTTCTTCGAACGATCTGGAATTCAAACTTGTGCACAAAATGAATTTTTTCAAAACCGTTCTATAGATTTAAACGAGGATGAAATTATCTTGTTGCATTAGCCATTCAATTTGGGTTATGAGTGTAGTTTTATTAAATCTGCTGCCAGATCTTCAAAGACGTTTAAAATTAAATTGGATCGTGGGTTGATGGCGTAGACGTGGGTTGTAACGTGTCCTATTGGTTATTTCAAGTTGTTTTTTTTCAATCAGCACATGATGTAGAAACAAATGTGGGATGAAGCATTAATTGGTCTATTAAATGTCATAATCTGATGGTATCTTATGCCGAAACAACCCATCGTTTCACTAGTCGAGTGGGTGATTTTGGGGTCGCGATTCTACCTCGAACACTTTTCGTTGATATCTTCTTGCAAAATCTCTGATGTCGATTGATCTTTCTGTATAGAGCTAACATGTCAAGGCTGACTAGGAGGTGTGACTAGGACACAGGGAACCTTAAGATGACTTGAGATGAAACTAGGTTGTACGACACCCTTACGTGATAAATACACATGACACTTGAGACCAATGTCTTCATTTACTCGTGTTAATCAGAATCGAGACTTTCCTTAAGCTACATGTTCTAAAACCCAATCCTATCTTGCCAACACCGAAAAGTATCAAGGATCGATGATCAATGATAAACCTACCCAAGTGCTCTCGGGTCGACTCTCTCGAAAATGTCCTAATCCCGAAAGTGTATCAGGGATTAGCGATCGATGGTTTCTTTAACGCAAAAAATCTCGATTGTTTTAATATTTTTCAGATTTTGCCTAACCCTGAGTAAGCACATCGGTCATCGACTATCGATGATTTCTTTATGGCTTTTGTCGATGTCTATCCCTCCCATATTTTGCTGACGCCGATCGGGATCGACTATCTCTTGAAACATCATGGAAAATAACTCACGCCAACCAACTCCTCCTTCTTTCGATGTGGATGGGGCATCGAATATTGAAGATTAGTCTAAATGTGTGGCCACTTTACCTACTTGAAATTTACCGACGTCGAACATAAGCGCGTTAGGAGAAATGTTAGCTGCATATTCTTCATTCAGTTGTCAATTTATTTTAGACTCAATGTTTCATTTAACAAGTTTAGAAAAACCTGACTTGATTGATAAGAGTCATGAAAAAAAATCAAAATAAACCATCCCCCAAAGTGAAACCAAATTAAACAGTAAAATAAAACAAGTGGTATCCAAAAAGTGATAAAATTTCATAAGGCTTTTAGGGTGTGTTGAGAGCTCAACATAGTCCACAAATTTCCATATTTTTCCTCCTGAAACCCGCAGATATACTAAATGAATTATTGTATAAAACCATTCTCCATACTCTCAGCTCCTACAAACTTCTTACTTCATTGGACTTCCCTGTCTTTGACTCACTACCTCATATCTCCAACCTTTATTCTCAAAAGTGATTACATACAAGTGACTTAGAATTTACTGTTCTTTATTTTTTAAACAGAAATTCCATAATGATATGCAATTTCCATGCAACTCATGATGGAATGAAACTCACTTTCAACTCACATGAAACTTGTTATCTTTTGTTTATTGTCACTTTACTTCAACATGCAACTTTTTTAAGGGTTGACATCAATGACAACCAATCTTCCAATATCTAAAATTTCAGTAATTAATCTTTTTTTATAATTAATTAATCCCTTCGATAATTAGTTAATCCCTACAATAATTAATATTTCAACAATTAATTAATTAATCTTTCAACAAATGAATAATAGGAGGGAGGTGAAGTCTCTGCAGTCCTAGATGGACCTTGTGGTCCCCCTATATTGTTACTACTAGAGGGTTGGGTATCTCTTGAAGAGTGAGTTCCTACTAGGATGGTGGAAACTCCAGGAGCATGACTACTCCCACAACCAAATATTCCCCCAAGGGGGTTTCCCCTGGGGGTAAACGTGCACCATCTAGGAAACAAATTCCTGAAGTTAGTCCCAAGGAAGAAACCCCAAGACCTAATGTGGTAACAAAGGGAAAACCTCCCCAAGATGAAAAATTTCCCCCGAGGCATGTACCCCCAAGGAAGGGTGTGCTTACACAAGGAAAGTTAAAACCTCCAAATGTGCTACTACCCCTAGGATGGCTAGGGACAACCCCAAAACAACTAGACATATTCCACCTGATAGGTGATCTAGTTCTTGATGATACCAGACTGCTCATATGAATGGTGGAGATAGAAGGAATTTCACTCCCCATGCTAAAACCAAAGATTGCTCCCCCACTGGAAGAAGATTTAAAGGTGGGAATCCAAATAGATAGGATGGGTGTAGAAATGCTAGGTAAACTATTCTATAGGAGTGATGACATGGACAACATCCCCCATATTGAGGAACCGAAAGATAATGGTATGGATAGTGTAGGTCCAATGGAGCTAAGGGGTGGCAATGTAGACATCAATGGGATGATCCCTAGGGGATTTTCCCCTGCCCCACTTGAGAATGGGCTCGTAGCCTCAACTACACTATATGAAATACTCATTCTTGAAATGGTAGGAGGGTGACTAAACAAAGAGAAAGGTGCACTGAAAATTTCCCTCACTTGGACAAGTAGAGGTGCATTTGGCTCAATCAAAGGAGGATTAAAAATTTGTGGTAGATGTTCGTCTACCACTTCTACCTCGACTAAACCAGTCTCGTAGAACCAAATTTCAATCCCTTCAAAGTATTCATAGACTATCTCATGCTGCTTGATATGCGGTTGTTCCTTAATAACAGTTTCAAGTCCTTGTTATCGATGGTATTGGAACGATAGTTCAGCCACAATGAATATACTATGTTAAAATTCAAACACAATTCAACCTATGGTCGACCTAGACTCAGACTCAAAGAGCACACCCCGAATCAAATCTAGGCTAACAACAAGAAAACCAATGGGCTCAATGGCCTTTCGAAAACCAACCCTATGGGGGAGATGAAGTCCCCAGAGGATTGACTAGTGAAGGTATGCGAAGAAGTTATGATGATCTACACGAAACAATCATGACTAGTGCAAGTACCCTATATTAAAGAAGGCACCCTCCAGAGGAACCGAGCCCGTGAATGGACATCTACCCCAGGCACTACAAGAACTTCCCACTTCCAGTAACCTTTGTAGCTCCCTAATAAAGGTCACTAAGGATACCACCTAGTAATCAATGGTCAAGAAAACAACCATAGGTCTAAATTCACATAAGGGCAGGGTAACAAAGGCTGAGGATCCAAAGGTGTTAAGAAAAAAAAACCATATACGTAGAAATCGAAGCAGTATTGAAAATAACAAAACAAGCAAAGATGGGTAATCTACCTACTTTCCCCAATGTGGCCTCGTGATTAACTCCTGTGTTAGAGGAGGATCTCGACACACTAGTTGCAAGAATGGATTTAACATTGTTTAATGACTTTAGGTTTCATTTTGTGGCCTTGGAGATCTTACTCTCCAGTCTTAGTCCAAGACCCCAAGCCTAGCTAATGTTGGTTCACTATCAAAATATATATGTCTAATTGATTTTATATTACGCTTTCTTTAGTGATGTTTTCACTCTTGACCGAACCAAGCAAATGAAAGAATGACAATGTCGTTTGTTTACCTCGATGAACTCTAGCTATGAAAGGGAGAGAGATTATTTTCATTTTCCTTGCAAAATTTTAGAAACACAACCTCACACACACCAAGTAGCTAATAGTCACTTCATATATGAAACTAAAAAATGCACCGAATGCATTTTCTTCACTAGTGCTTCAAAGGAAAATCTAACATGCAACAAACATTTTTATCTTTTTTGATATTTTTCCATTTGAAATATAAACAATTCTTGATCTATGCAAAAACATACAATGGAAATGGAAATCGACAATAAACAACAAGAAAGTGGGCTATAGGAGATTAAAAATGAGGTTGGCTCATCCCACTCCAATATCTCTACTTAGATCTCACCCAAAAATCACCTAGGAGAGTAGATCAAGTGATGAATAGTGATTGGAAAAGAATAACTAACACAACAAATTAAAAGTACTACTAGATCACTTCATATCGGTTGGGTTCAATGCCAAATTAACTGAAATTATTAGAAAACAATGGAGCCTATACAAGAAATGGAATTCAAACCACACAAATTCACTCAAATAATATTTGAAAGAAAATCATGTGACCAAAAATACTCATATAGAGACAAAACAGGTTCAAAACAAACCACTGCAGAACACTCTTGATTAGAGTATAGGCCTAAAATCAAAGTCTTGGGTTTTTCTCTGTAAATCTACAGTTTTTGTAGATCCTCACAGCATAGAGACCTATCAACCTACGAGGGTCCTCATAGGAATCCTATAGTTTAACAAGCGAGGATATGAAATTTATTTATTTTTAAAAATGGATGGAACTTCTCCAAATCTTCCAGATCATATCTACTAGATCTAGGCTATGAATCAATCAAAAGAAGAATCACAAGAGAATACAATCAAACAGAGAGAATGATTGGCCAAGAGACTCAAACTAGAGAAGAATCCTTCCCAAGTTGAGTCGAAAATTCTATTATGGGACAAATTATCACAAGTATCTCACTAAATGATCAACAAGATCTCCCTAGGGTTATGCTAGTAATCCTAGATAGAAAGGAGGCGATTCCTATGGTTTTGCTATATCTATATTCAAAGACATAAAATCATATTTATCCCAGGTAATGATCGAGATTCCACACCTTAATTTGTAGGTTGTCCTTCATATCTTTTGGTTGTTTCAGTCCTGAAACTCTAGCTCTAAGCCCCACAACCTGCGTCATGTATACAAAATACAAGCAATACCTCTCTACCTCTCTACTTGGGATTAAACCCTTAGATCAAACCTGCTTCTAATCATATCTAAAATGAGATGAATCAATCCTAAACATTTTCATAATGAAATCCAAATATATCAAGGGAAAACAAATGATCTGTTAATAACATAAGAGAAATTACATCAAGCATACCTTAGATTTTGATGTATGCCCCCTTGAAATCCTTGCTCCTTGCCTCTCCTTGCAGTATTTTGGTCAATCTAGGCTCACTGACTTCTACCTATGATGAAAAATATAGGCACCTCTAAAAGGGATATAAAAGGGATCAAATCTTAGGAAAAATGGGTATTCTAGCTTACATCTTCTTATGTATTCCTCTATGGCCTACATGGTGTAAATTAAGGCTATAACAATATTTTAATTGTGACATTAACATGCTACAACACCATAGTTAAAACAACACTCTTCTTGCATAGATTTGCATGATAGTTCACAAGTTCCATAGGATCCCCAGATTGATAATTAAATTTGCAACTCTTCATTTTCTTATTTATTTATTTAGAAAGTAATTGAAAGGTCCATTAACTATGATGGTTAACATCTTTGCATTATCTATTTTGATGTACAAGTTACTACCTGTAGTTCCTCTTTTGAAACCTTGTTGTTGCAAGTACTCGATAAGTCTTGAATACCATTCTATAGGAGCTTGCTTTAATACACAAAGGGATTTCTTCAATATGCAAACATAATCTTCATTTTATGATAATAAGAATCCCTTAGGATGTTGAATGTATACTTCTTCTTCTAAATCTCCATTTAATAATACTAACTTGACATCGATCTAATACACTTTAAAATTCTTGAAGCTTGCAAATGCCAAAAACATTCTATTGGCTCTAGTCTTGCAACATGAGCAAAGGTTTCATCAAATACAATACCTTCCACTTGACTTATTTATGAATACCCATTTGTACCAATGACATTTTTATCTTTGGGTCTCAGGACAAGTTCCCATGTCTGATTTTTTTTCAATCTAGTTTAACCCAAGAGGGACATATATATGGCTAAATGTATATGATATGACTCCAACAGGGGGTATATAGGGGCCTAAATGTACATGTAATTTGTAAATACATATGTAATAGGGTAAGCCTAGTGACAAAGGGGCCTCATGTGCAAGTTTGAATAGCTATATATAAGAGATCATGTATTCATTATTTGGAGGTGAATTGTGAAGTGTGAAAGGTATTTGGTTATTTGGAGGGGGTTACCCTATTCTTTAAGGATTTATTGTTGAACTTATATAAATTGGAGTTTTTATCCACATTGAAATTCTATACATGGTGTGTACTTCTGTAATTTTATGATATTTTGAGTATTTGGATCATAACATTTGGTATCAGAGCTCAAGGTCTTGGGGTTTCATTGCTACATATGAGATACCTTGGAATTTTTGCTATAACTTTTTTTTCTAATTTGTTTCATAAGGAACCCCTTGGAATATATTTATCATATGGATTAAGGTACATGGGGTTAAAATTTCATCTCCTAAGGCCTTATAATTTCATATATATATCCTGTGTAAGATAGGGTTCTAGAATCGTCCTAAATTTAGTCATCGTATAATTTTTTCTATAACATTTTTTTTGTAACATTTAAAAAACTGAACTCCATAAGGTATTAATATAAATCAGCAAGATATATGTGATAAAATTTTCAGTTTCTGTTTCATCTTACTTTTGTAGATACACCCTGTGCAAGATAGGGTATCTGACCAGTGCTATTGACTAGTCTGAAACAAGTGTTCCGAGTAAAATAGTCATAAATTATTCATAGAGAATCCAAATTGAGTGAGAATAGTTTAATTAAATAGTGAATATAACATATTATTTATGTTACAATTTTCAAAATTTTATATCAATTATTGTGCATGGGGCACGCTGTACAAGGGATATCTACCGGAAAGGCCAAAAATATGCAAGGTGTGGGGACGTTATCATAAATTCCACTTGGCACATACAACTTTGGTCAGACATGAGAAATTGAAAATAAGACATTTCAAAGTACCACAGGTCAACATTTCAGACTAAGAAGGGCCAAAATTTCAGAGATACATCATAAGTAAGGTTGGCTAGGAGGACAGACTCCAAATCAGGGTTTCAAAGGTATGTTGACTTAAAACTATCATAAATTTTGATTGGAGTGTCAGATTGAGCTGATTCAAAATAAATTGGAACGATAACACATAGAATAGAATATTGGAACAAGTATTTCAACTATTTGAGATCTTTATCCTTAATATAGGGAGTTTGGAAGTCAAGGATTGGGGTTATACCTCAATTAAGAATCAATGGAAATATATAAATTTACAGTCAATGAAGATAAAGATGAAATCAATCCTATGGAATGTTTGAGTTGGTAAAAGAATATAATATGAATCCTAGGAAAGGAAGAGATTATTTTTTTGATGAATCTTGGAAGTAGTGGATGAGTTTTGATCAAAATACTAGATGGCACTGCACATGGGAAGAAATTGAAAAATGCTTCTCAGATAAATGGATTAGGGATACAAAAATGGAGGAAATGTATAGAATTCAAGATGAATTAAAAGAAGAAAAGGAATAGATTAAGAATAAGGGTGAGGATATATCTAAGATAATATCCCTTAATGAATCACTCATTAAAGAGGTTAAGAACTTAAAGCAAGAAAATAATAGTAAATCAAAGTGGGAAAATGATGAGTCAAGGGAAGATTTGAAAAACAAATATGAAGAGATATGTAGATTACAAAACCATAATAAAAAACTATTGGAGGAGGTTAAGATATTGAAATAAGAAAAAAAGAATTGTCAAAACAAAGAAGAATCTTGGATGAAGAATTTACCAAAAGACTGGAAGAAGAAGTTTGAAAGAAGGTTGAGGAATCCATAAGTACGGATGAGGTAAAGTAAGAAATGAAAGCCAAAATTAAAGAAGGATGTCAGAGTTTGTTACATGGGATCACATTGCAACATCAAAAGGAGAAATAAGACAATATTCAAGAAGGTCAATAGAAGATACTTGAATAAGTTGAACTCCATCTAGAGGATGTACATGCCAAATATGATGGTATTATATCAAAGGGTAGAGTAATCAAAGACCAAGCAAAGATGATGTAGGATTCCATTATCGTTGAAATGAATATATATGAAATTCATGTGCAGAGTGAAGGAATACCATCAAATGTGAAACTATATCGACACCCTCATTACCAAGAAACATTTCAAGGAAGAAAAGAAGGACGATATCAACATTATGAAGGAAGAAGATGGAATACTTGTCAATATTCATGGAACAAGGTATCACCAAAATAGTCTTCAACAAGTTATTATCAGAGACCAACAACGACTACAAATTGGAGAATCTTCAACAAAAATACATGGAATCAAAGGAAAGAAAATTATTCAACAAATAGACACCAAGGATTAAGACCGAAAATTATTGATTTTGGATGGGTAGATAATCAACAATGGAATGAAGAAAGCAGTAACATAAGAAATTCATATTACTTGTGTTAAGCCCTAATATTGGATGATTGCCCCTTAATTGGGTCATATTACATTAGTAATGTTATTTTATTTATGTCGTATTTATTCCATTAGTTGTAATTATACCTCCTAGTCTCCTATATATACCAGGGAGACATTTTCATTTGGAATCATCTTGTAATTGAA
>JASDQU010099532.1:4639-21299 GCA_032191745.1 Picea mariana
TGAGTATTTTCATTTACCCTACACTAACAAGTGTCGTATTTACCCTCATGTTGTGAACTCTAAAAATATATTCCACTCCCCCTTTAGTAGGGTGGTATTTTTTCTCATGAAGAAAGAAGACTGTTTTTCTATCATAAAGATAAGGACTCCCCAACACTATGCCACATATATCAAGTGGTACAACATCCAAATCCACTTCATCAATCAAATTTGAAGCAATAGAAAACTTGACCCTACATTGTTTGGTGATGTTAAGTTTTTCTTTATCGCATACCCAAACAAGAGGGTAAGGCTTTGGATGTGGTTTCATTACAAGACCCATCTTCTTGATAAGTGATTCAGATATTAAGTTTACTTGGGAGCCCAGATCAAATAATGTATATATCTTAGAATGTTTAGATACAAATTGTATATGAAATAAATCATTCCTCTTTCATTCATCAATATGAGATTCATCATTGGAAATTGAACGAGCATGAAGAGAATAGTTACCTTGTACTCCAGGCGTTGTGATCTTTCCCTCATCCCCTAATTCGGAACCAAGATCTTGCTACATTGTAGCAACAGACTTTGTCTTCCCCTTTCCATCAAATTGTTTCGGTTTCTTTTCTGGATGTAGTTTCCAACAATGTTCTTCATCGTGATCGCTCTTCTTGAAATGAGTGCAAGATGGTTTTCCTCCTTCTCTCGTCACTGCAGTTTTATTCTTGTCCTTCCTTTTAAACTTCTTGAAAGTCTTTTGTGGGAAATTGGAAGGTTTCTTCGTGGGATCTTCTTGAACATGTTTCCCCCAATTCTCAAGGTGATTGGATTGAACACAAACTTCATCAAGACTAGTAGGGTTAAACAAGAGAAAAGTATGATGAGTATAACTGTGAAGTGTGCCAATATACTTCATTAAAGTTTCATAAGAATCCAAAGGAATATTCAATGCTAAATATTTTTTCCTAAATTCTTCTATGAAACTTTGTACAGTGTAACCTTTACTCTATCTCAAAGTTTTCCATTCCATCATTGCTTTATGTAAAAACCCTAATGGATAGAACTTCTCCTTATCTCTGTTTTAAATTCCGACCATGAGGAAAGAATCTTACCACACTTACTTTTGTCCTGTAACTTTCTCTCCCACCATACGAGAGCGGTGCCTTCCAATCAAAGAGAAGCCATTTTCACTTTAACTTCCTCTTCGTCAATATGATGAACACGACAATATAATTCAACCTGTCGGATCCAAATATCTAGCTTTTCAAGATTAGCATCTCCATTAAACATAGGTAAAACAAACTTTACATCAAGATTTAATAATGGTTTCTTAAATGAGGATTTATGGTTAGAATGCTAAGAGTGATGAGAATGCTTAGAGGAAGAAGAACTAGAACTTGAAGGCGAAGATAAAGTCTCGGGAGGGTCTTCCCCAGACCCTTGGTATACCAAAGCATCATCATCTGGTGGTGCTTCCTTTTTCTTCCCTTTTTTCTTCATCCTCTTCTCGTAATCTCCATACATTCATTCGACCATTTCTAACATGTGATAAAATACCATGCAAAATTTTTTCTCCTATTCATTATGCATGTCCTCTTCTTCCATATTCTTCCTTCAGGATGCACGACCAACTTCAGGATTGAAAGTATTAATAATTCCTTCACCCTGCTTATGATTGGCCCTAATAATCATTCATACTCAACAATTCAAGTCAAAGACGACGACTTTGATACCAACATGATCCAGGATCTTTTCGTCAAGTGACTTATTAAAGAATTGTATTAAATGAGCATAAACAAAAGTACACCATAAAGAAGGAAAATATCAAAGGGAAAGAGACATAATCATGCAATATGAACACAAAGAACTTGATAACGAAGTTCGTCACTGGTGGACTATGTCTTCGGGTCCTGTTCTCAAATGGGTAGGTTTTTTCTTATTAATTCCACAAAAGAATTGGGTAAAATATATAAGTATAACTCATTCTAGAGTTAAGCTATAGAAGATTTTATTATATCAGAAAACTAACACCATCGTTGTGTTATTGGAATTGTTTTACCTAAAAATTATTGTCTCAATGCCTCGATCTGAGTCTGACACTTTTTGGCCCAAGAAGCACCTCTGCCTCAGTTTTCATGCCACTACTCCTGCAATAAATGACTGGAAAGATCTAGAAATCCATCCTCAGTCTCAAAAACTTTGCAAAAATTCATACTATACAGGTGCACTTGGTCCCACACGTCTCCTCCCTCGAACTCTGGCGAACACCCCTTCTTATACCAAAATCTGGGCGATTAGCATTGATGAGGAGGTTGGGTACATTGGTTGGCATAATTATATTTATAATTTGGCTAGCTGGAGGTCTCGGGGTTGAATCCCACATGCCTCCCCTTTTTAACACATTGTTATAACATTTTTTTGGTGGGCTTTCCAAGTTTGGTGGGCAACAGCTAAAATGGTGGGTGGCTTGGAATATGCCACCATATATGGTGGAACTATTGCTATTTTTGGTGGTTGGAATATTTGGAGGAGGTGGATAGAATGGAGGAACATGTTTTATATGTGGTGGAGTGATGAAATATATGGTCGCATGGAGTAGTATAGATCTAAGGGTTGGGCTGAAGGCCTAGCCCTTTCTTCCCCCATATGACACTTTATTAAAACTTAAATAATATTTTCACCATATTACAAACAAGGACTATAGCATGGTATATTGGTTAGCATGGAGATGTGAGGCCTTTGGGCTAAAGGAGTTCATGGTATAAAAATTTTGGTGACATGCTAATGACTGGAGGGGTGCCACGTGGTAGGCCATGACTAGGCCATGTGACACCATATCATTTGTCCAAGAAAATGACATGTGTCAGCACCTAACTTTCCCACATGTCTGCCATCAATCTGTACAAACTTTCCATGTCATCCTATGCCCACTCATATGTACAGACGTTCCACGTGTCACCCTTGCAAAGGTGCCACGTGTCACCTTGACTTTTTGACTTTTGACCAAGTTTGAACTGATCTTTGGCTTCTTATATCTTTTGATCCGTAACTCCGCTTGACGATTCGTTTGCGACGTTAGAAATCTTGTGATGCGCTCTTCGCGATCATGCAATTTTCTCTATATTTTGGGAAATTTGAATATTTTCCCTTTCTCTGTCTGTTGAAGCCATTATGAGCATCTTGATTTGCCTCTGTGAATTCTGAGTTGTTCTTAGCCTTCTATGGATCCTTTTTGGATTAGTCCACCACAAGTAACTCCCACTTATATGCCACTACCACAAACGATGGTATTACAAAATCTTATCCCACATCAAGGAGTCATTAATACTCAAACATAAATGGCCCAATTCCCACACCCCTAGGGGCAGTTTCCTCCACCTGACTAGCCCCACTCAGGGAACACGACCGATCAAAGCATCCTCCTCACACCACTGAAGACAAAATCCTCTTACAAAATCAGAGTCGCCAATACGGTACACCCCCTGATCCATTGCTGACCACTTCGGATTCTCCCCAAATACCAATTGGACAACCATTGATGATCCCTCATACTAACACTAAATTCATTGCATGCATGCCTCGCGCACCCTTGCACATGAATGTGTATAATACCCATGCCTAAGCCACCCATATCTATAGTATTATTGATGATCTCGCTCAATCACCCACTCCCATGTCATTTATGGAAGTCCTTCAAACATGCCCTTCCCAACGAAAGACACTACTTTCACAATTGGGGGAAGTAGATCCTACAGACAAATGTCTAATCACATTTGACGTAGACAAATAATACCAACAACTCCCATATTTAGTCGCATTTCATATTCCTACCAAAATACAGAATATAATCGTCCTTTGTTGCATCATAGATGAAGGAGCATCCACTTTCATCATGTACAAATTAGTATGGTAGCAACTAGGTTCACTTGAATTATCCCCTCCATGATCACTCTTCGAGCTTATGATGGTATACCATCCCAACTAGAAGGCCTATATCATAACATTATGGTAGAGCTATGGGGAAAGACAATTCTCATTGACATAGAAGTCATTGACGCCTAATTGTATTATAATATCATTTTTGGACGAAGCTACATGTACACCATGCAAGCTCTATCTTCCTCGGTCTTTCACACCATGTTATTCCCTCACAAAGGGAAAATCATCACCATTAATCAATTGACCCACCATGAACCCAATCGATCAAGAAACATTGATAACATCTTGCCACTCATTCACTCAAGTGTCGACCATGTCCCAATGATAGACGTCAGACCTAGGATATTCTAGTATCCATCTTTGATTGGTACATACCAAGACTTCCCTCACCCCAACCCCACCAATGCCATTGTTTGTGTTGTCAAGACTGATGGATTAGAGAAATATGACCCCCCTTCCACAGAGATCTCATCAGAATCCACATCCACTCCTTCCCATCCAACCCTAATACTTCCTAATAAACTTCCCATACAAACTCTTCGGGACGAAACTCTAGAAATCCTACCACCCATCGCTCAAATCCCCATTTGGAATATGGTCGCACATGCCATCACCCAAATACCCTTCTTTTACCCTCCCTAAGAGTAACAACATACCAAGTTTCTACTACCCTTACCTTACCTAATATTGTCATCCCCATCCCTGTATGGTGTTTGGGACCCTAAGCCATGGTACCATTTTTATTACTACGACCTCAACCTATGGTCCCGTTACCACAACCAGTGGCACATCCACCAAATCATCCAACTGGTCACATAGTTGGGGGAATTAGTACCATGACCAAGAACTAGGATACACACCAAGGGGGAAGCACCATAACCCAACATGACACATGAAAGAAGAAAGAAACGCTTCCCCCTTTCACCTCCTACATACCACCCCCATGCATATTATGCGTTGTCGTTGGACACCCCACCCCCCTTATCCTCTCCTTTCCTAAGTTGTGGAATATTATTCCAAAACCTGTAAGCACGCCACTACTACCTATGTGGGTTTCCCCACTAGTGTCCCCAAAACCTTCTTCCTACAAACCTACCAGTTTGATAACCAAGCATGCTTGCACTACCTTCTCTCAATACAACCATTACATGCACCATTACCTGACCCTCCCTCAATTTTGGGACACCCTCGCAGTAGTGTTCCAAACCACATTACCTAAATAATCCCAACCTATCCCCTTGGTATCACCAATTACTAGCATTCTCTATGCCTCTATGTTAGTAAATGAGCGCATGTGATTCCCTTGTGCATTATGTTACCAATAGAACACTACACATATCAATTCTCACTTATCATTGAGGGACATGCTTGCCAGAGGGCCTTCATCCCACCCATTCTACCAATCATACCAACCCCAGTGAACTAGGTTGTGAAAAATCATCATCCAAGCATCTAGGGCATACCCCCCACAACTAAACCCCCATTTGTTGATGCCTCTTTCCATTCCACCATGTTGCGACCACCCGCTCAAATATCCTCTAACACTGTTTTATGAGATTTCCCCTCCCCTATACAACCATACATCCAATTTATATATGGATACTTGGTTCATGACATCTATCTATTGTCTCCATTCCCCTCCCTAGGTCCATATACCTTAGGGATAAATGATGATATCCAATCTTCACCTACTACTCCCATGAATCTCGACACCCCACACTCTCTTGCGATAGACTTCATGTAATCCATCACCTTTCAATCTGATGAAGACATTTTAGAGGTCTTATGCAGAACCGATTACCCATGGGATGATTTTCATCATCGATCCCTTTTTCTAGCACATAACGCCTTTTAGGCACCCACAGAGGCCCCTGACTGTACCATTGAAGCTAAATATTTCATCCCTCCCGACCATGTATATTGGTTCAATAATATAATACCCGAACCTTATTTGTTTGAAGAAGGTAATATGGCCAATATCATACCCACAATCAAGAATTACATCTCGGTCAAACCCAATGTAGTGGAATAAATCACCCTGGGGGAAGCATGCTCCCCAAAGGAATTTATGGCATACAAAGCCCTCTTCCAAGAATATCAGGATATGTTTTCCTAGTCATAAATCAAAATTCCATGGTTAGACCTAGAAATTGTTGAACATTGCATTGACACTTGGCATGACTTTGCTCCTATTATCTAAAAGAAATTCCCCATTCAACCTTCCAAAGCCATGGCGATCCAAGCTGAGATCGAAAAATACATAAAATTGTCTTCATATACCCCATTGCATACACATCCTGGGTCTCCAATCTCGTCCCTGTCAATAAAAAATAGGGTACCATTTGAATTTGCACAAACTTCTGTGACCTCAACCAAGCTTGTCCCAAAGACCACTTCTCTACTCTCTTTATCGATCAAGTCATCGATTCATGTGCTAGTCAGGAAGCCCTCTCCCTTAAGGATGGATTTTTAGGCTATAACTACATTCTAATCCACCATGAAGATCAACACATAACTACCTTCACAACCCCTTGGGGTACTTTCACCTATCATGTCATGCCCTTAGGCCTCAAAAACATCAAAACAACTATCCAATGCATGGTGACATACACCTTTCATGACCTTTCTCACATCATTCTTGCCTACCTAGATGACCTCATAGCTCATTGCAAGAAACGTTCCCAACATATAGAGGATCTATAGATCATCTTTGAGGATCGTCGAAGGTACAACATATGGCTAAACCTGATTAAATGTGCTTTTTGTGTCACTATAGGCCACTTGTTGGGTTTCATAGTATCCTAGCGGGGAATCACTGTAGACCCCCTTAAAGTTTAGGAAACCAATGAAATCCCCTTGCCAGGAACTTATGCCAATTGAAAGCCTCCAAGGCAAAGCCAATTTCTTGTGGAATTTCATACCGGACTATGCCATTTGCACCCATGGATTCCTACGATTACTTCGATGAGGCATTCCATTTCACTCAGACCACCATGCCAAAGAATCCTTTGATTCACTCAAATATGCACTCAACAAATCCCCCTTAATTATTCCTCCATACTAGGATAGGGATTACATACTCTATCTATCGTCCTCAGAGGTTTCTGCCACTAGATTCCTCGTCTAGGTTGACGATGATCAACACAAACATGTCATCTACTACATTATCAAGAACCTCTCTAGGACACCACTCAAATAAAACCATGAGGAGAAGCTATCCCTAGCAGTCTTCCTCAGAGTTCATAAGCCACACCACTACATCTTGCCTCGTACTACCAAAGTAGTCACAAACTCCAACCCCATGCATTTTCTCTTGAGTCGTCGCCATATCAATAGAAAATTCGCTCGTTGGATTGTCATTCTCCAAGAATACGACCTAGAGTTTACCACCCCAAAGAGAAAAAAATCCCTTTTCCTCGTCGAACTCCTCGTATATTTTCCATCTAAATCTTCATACCCGTTCAATGACAATTTCCCTGATGAGAATTTATTCCTCATATCCTCCACAGAACCATGGTACGATGATATTTTCCTCTATATCCTAATATAAAAATTCAGTTCTCACCTTTCTCGGGATGACCGTCATCATATCCAACAGCAAGCCTCATGGTACCTCCTCATAGTAGATGTTTATCTCTATTATTGAGGCATTGACATGCTCCTTCAATGATTGTAAGACTTGAATTTCAATTTAGTTCATTGTTTTCCTTTCTTGATTTTATTTCTATTGGCATAATAATCGACAACAACATGATAATCAACAACAAGCTAATAACAATGTCATACTAACAACATAACAACATAATAACAAAAACATACCAACAAAAAAATAACAACAACATAATAACAACATAATAATCAACAACAATATAATGAAAACAGATCACTGGTAAAATGCATAAAGTATCTACCTCAACCTATACCTTAGTTGATTTAGCCCTTTTTTTGGTTGTTGATGATCCTTCCCAACTACCCAAACTGAATATTAAGATCCCATCCAACAAGGATCAACCTCTCCATCTCCCTAGCTCTACGAATCCTTGCAGTTTCCCATCCCCTGAGCCCAAAATTACCAACAACAACAGTGCCTTGTGAGAGTTTCCAAAATGCTCTTTTCTCTCAATTTTCCTCCTCCTCCTCCTCCTTCACCTCTTCCAAGAATTTTCAATGAAAAATGAGACCCCTCTCCAAGTCCCCTCCTCTCTTCCTTATCCTCATCTCTCAAATCCTCCTCATTAATTTCACAACAACCTTATCCCCCCATTAATTCCCCCAATAGCCTTATCCCCGCATTACTTCCCCCAACAACCTTATTCCCCCATTAATTACTTCACCCACCCTTTTATAATAAAATAATAAAGTCTGATTTAATATATTTTAATAATTAATTAAATTTAAAAAAAAAACTATGATGAAAATTAATTGATTTGGGTTGTTACATACAGCCACCCTTCAATAAACTTTGTCCCGAAATTAGAGTAATTTACAATACAAGGGTAACGACACATGATTCATACATCCACATCAAATAAGCAACATCATCAATTTAAAACACTTACACATACTAGTGTACATGTGCAAGGCATACATGTGTAGCTAGCACATACATGACTTGTACATGTACTAATGAAAATAATTATCACAGCTAAAGTAATTCTTGTATGCGCAAATCCAATCAACAAGACCATTCATTTCATAAAACATAGTAAACTATTTAAAATGTTCACGAAATTTCTCAATTATAATAATTTAACACAAACAACATTCACTTAGATAATTGTAGTTTAGTTAAGTGTATATATATATATATATATATTTCAAAAAGAGGAAATCAAGAAATTATTCTATAAGGTGAAATCCCCACACACTCTCAACTACTTCTATTCATCCATCCTCCCTAACTTACATCCATCTTCCATCCCTATCCTTCCTCTTCTAGACTATCTTGGAGTGTCAACTATATTGAATTAATGCCAAACATAACCCATAAGAGGAAGTGTCAACTCTCTTGACCAAGCTTCCCCAACATGCAACTGACAGTCATCATCACACGTCAAGGGGAGCGTGAGCTAATACCATCCTCCCATTATTTCAGGTTTCAGAGGATACACGGTGGGAAATGCCTCCACCCCTCCTAATAGAACTAGGGTCAACACCCTACCATGGAACATACAATGGTACTTTGTTGTTGGGAATTTTGTCATCGTATATTCCGTTTTAGGCAGTCTCACCACCTAAAAAAAATCCTGCAGTGGTCCACATATCATAGCAATGCATTCGAACCAATATAATTTTGCATACAAAGATTCATACCATATTGTTTCTCGGTCGGTGTTCACAACATTAACCTTTTATTATTATTATTATCCTTTGGCTATTTCATCGCCCATTGACCTGCAAATTAGTCTATAACACAAATTCATACATATCTATACATTATCATCATGTAAATGCATCTAAACATAATCTCAATTCAGTATCCACATACCAACAACTTTAAATGTCAAAATTTTCAAGTTAGAAATAGACAACGTAATATCCATGATAATTCAAATAATGTTAAACATTCATAGAATTTGACATTCAAATAGGTGCATACATCTTAAAAGTTCAAGTGTATCATTAATAGTTTCACAATGAATAGAAAATAAATATGATTAGGCCTTAAGTAATTCTAGTTGTCTAAGTCAAAAGGTGGAATTACATACACCCAACCCTCGAGAAAACATATTCCCAAGGTGGTTAAAAAAGTGAGGGATGATCTCGTCATAAGTTCTCGGCATCCTCCCAAGTAACAGATCCTGGGATATACTTGTTCCACTGGACCTTAACTTGGTCTAGGAGACAGTTCTTGAATTGTCGGACCCTATGGTCAAATATGCGTAACGGTTCTACCATGAGGGTTCCCGCATCCGATACCTACAATTCCTTCAAATTCATTTTATGAGATTTGTCAGCAACATAATGATGTAGAACATATACATGAAAAACATTATGAGTTTTATGCAAGTGGGGTGGCAGTATGAGACGATATGCAACGGATCCAATTCTCTCTTAGATTTTGAGCGGTCCTATAAATCGAGGTGAAAACTTTGTCCCCTTACTGAACTAAATGGTACTCTTATTAGGCCTGATACAAATGAAAACTTGATCTCCCACTTTATAACTTCGATCAGTCCTATGTGCATCAACATAAATTTTCTGTCTGTCTTGTGCTTCCTTTAGTCGCTTCCTAATCTGAATCACCTGTTCTTCCATCTCTTGAATCAATTCTAGACCAACTCTTACTCGGTCTTCTAACCTTTCCCAAATCAACGGTGTCCTGCATGGCCTTCCATATAGAGCTTCGTAGGGTGGCATTCCAGTAGAGCTATGAAAAATGTTATTGTAGTCAAACTCTACCAAAGGTAGGTACTTCTCCCAATAGGTTTGATTATCCATAACATACATCCTAAGCATGTCTTCCATAAACTTATTTACTCTCTCAGTTTTCCCATCTATTTCAGGATGATAAGTTGTGCTTAATTTCAACTTATTTCCCACTGCTCACTGCAAACTTGTCCAAAACCTAGAAGTGAATCGAGAGTCACTATTTAAAATGATCTTCTTGGTTAACCCATGAAAATGGATGACCTCACTTATAAACACGCATGCCACATTAGTGACATCATAAGTGTCTCTAACTAGAATAAAATGAACACTCTTGGTTAACTTATCAACTATCACAAGAATGGCATTGTGTCTATGCAATGTGAGAAGAAATCCCATAACAAGATCCATAGAAATGACTTCCCATTTGGACATAGGAACATCATGTGGTTATAGGAGACCTGTTGGGTGGTGGTGGTTAGCCTTCACTTGTTGACACTCTAGGCACTTGGAGACGAAATGGACTACATCACACTTCATGCATAGACAAAAGAAAATATTCTTCATGTCTGTGTACATTTTCTTCACACCCGGATGTGCACAATAAAGTGATATATGGGCTTCCTTGAGTATGACTCTTCAAATATCCCCACCTTCGAGGATGTACATCCTTAGTTGATATCTTAATAATCCATCTGCTTTCGGGCTATATCCTTCATACTTTGGATATAATTGCCTTCCACTGTGAAGGGTTGAAGTAACATTTAAATACCATCTATCTCCAAGAAGTTTCCCCAACACATGCTCCCTCAGATTAACTTTTAAGGGTACCAAGGAGAAAACACATGGTCTCCTACTCAAGGTATCTGTGACCACATTCTCCTTTCCCTTGATGTACAAAATTCCAAAATCGTACTCACTCATAAACTCACTCGATAGCCTCTGCCTGACATTGAGATCCATTTGAGTGAAGAGATTCTTTAAGATTTCATGGTTCATTTTGAGCTCAAAGTTTCGCCCCACTAGATAGTGCCTCCAAAGTTTCAGAGCTAGCATTACAGTTGCCAACTCTAAATCATGAGTAGCGTAAAACTCCTCATGTTTCTTCAACTTCTTTGATGCATACGCTATCACTCCTCCATCCTGGATTAGCACGGCCCCCAACCCTTGCTTCAAGGCATCTGTGCAGACATTGAAGTCTTTTTACATATTCGACACTCATAGAATCGGTGCACTAGTTAGTAACCTCTTAAACTCAATGAATGAAATATCATAGTCTTCTATCCATTCATACCTGACCCCCTTGTACTACAAAGTGGTGATGGGTTTCGCTATTTTAGAGAACCCTTCCAAAAATCTCTGATAATAACCCGCTATCCCCATGAAGCTTCTTACCTCATGAGCATTTTTTGGCACTGGCCATTTCATAATGGCCTTTACCTTTTCTGGGTCTACAAAGATTCCTTCACCGGAAATGATATGACTTAGTGAATTTATTTCTAGAATAAAGAACACTTTGAAAACTTTCCATACAATTTTTTCTCTCTAAGGAATGACAAAAACACTCGCAAGTATTCCTCATGTTCTCTTTCATTCTTGGAATAGATGAGGATATCATCCAGAAATACCTGTACAAAGTGGTCTAAGTACTTTCGGAATAAACCATTCATGAGGCTCATGAATATTGCTGACACATTGTTCAAACCAAAAGGTACTACAACAAACTCATAATTCCCAAACCGAGTTCGAAATGAAGTTTTAGGAATATTTCCTACCTTAATCCTTAATTGGTGATACCCTGATCATAGATCAATTTTTGAGAACACTACTGCTCCTTTCATCTAATCAAATATATCATCTATCTGTGGAATTGGGTACCTATTTTTCACTATAGCACGGTTCAAGTCCTCTGTAATCTATACACATTTGTAAGTAACCATCCTTCTTCTTCACAAAAATTACTGGTGCACCCCAAGGTGAGACACTAGGCCTTATTCAAGTAGTTCCTTAAACTACATCTACAACTCACAAATTTTTGGCATTATCATCCTATATAGAGTCTTGGAACTTGTCTATGCACCAGGTTTTAGCTCAATAGTAAAATCAAGATCCCTCTCAGGAGGTAACCCTGACAATTCTTTTAGAAAAACATCCTTAAACTCCGACAATACTAGATATTTATCCAAGGAGGGTCCTTTTCCTTCATTGACTACTTCCACTACATATAATTGACAACCTTGCCTCATGAAATGTTTAACCTTCATCATCGAGATAAAATGTAGAGACACTTTCCTCTGTACACCATGGATCTATACTAACCTCCCTTCATCATCAACACAAAGAACCCTCTTCGCGAAACAACTTACCAAAGCTCGTTGGGCTTCTAACCATTCCATTCCAATGATTAGGTCATACATCCCCATAATAGTGACGTACACCTTCAACCTAGTAGTACACACTCCCAGGTCTACTAGAAAATTATCGATTCTAGGTCCTACCACTTGTTTTTTCCTTTGAAGCCATCTCAACTTGTTTAAAGTCATTGTTCTCATAGGATGCCAACCCACACTTTTCTAATGCACAAGGTGAAATGAAACTTTCTGTAGCACCATAATGAAATAAAATTTTAACATTGACATGATTTAGTGTACCCAACAACTCCACCACCATGGATTGATGTTCTTCCTGGTGATTATTAACCGTTGCATAAATCTGGTGGCTACTACTCACTCTTCCCATCGGGGGCTTTCCTTCTCTATGAAAAAATCTTGCTTGTGACTCTAGGTAGTGATGCAGGAGCATCGTACGCAGCCAGCCAAGCAAGCATAAAAGTGGGAGACAACTGGAAAAGCACCAATGCACATTTTGAAGTGTTTTGAGATTAATGAATGGACATTAATGTAATAGCTAAGGGAAGCGTACTTACATTTATATCTAGATATTGTAAATAGATCTTGAGCATGGCTCTCATCTGTAGAATGTAGAGGCATTCATGTGTAATGAATACAAGTAGGTAGATTTAATTTAATAGATTAGACAGTTTAGAAGTATAGGAGGGAAAACAGATATAGACACCCTCACCCTTGTAGCATTGTAATTTTTTGATGATCATTCAGAATTCATAAGTTGTAGAGCTATAGCAGAGAGCTGTAGAGAAGAATCCATGTACAGGAGCACTTGAGTTAATATATGAAACTTTGACTCAATTTTCATGGTGTTATGATGCTTACTATTTACATTAGTTAAATGGTACGTTTACAGTTGTTTTGTTTCTCTATGATGCATTTATTTCAATGTTGTATTGTGTGTATGATTTCATGTTGAATGTATGAAGTTTGAGAGAGGAGAAGAATGAGTTTCAATTGTTTCTCTCCCTAAGAATTCCTGCAAGGAGTACAGTGAACGTCCGCAAGGTGTGTGTTGATGAGGGTCTGAGTTTTATCTAAAAAAGATCAGGAGAGATAGCATTGTTCTCATACTAGCTGAAGTGTAGGTGAAGCAAAGAGCCATGCAAGGTGTGCGCAGGCCAATTGAAGCCTTGGATTTTATAAATCTAGAAAGAAGATTGAGAGATTTATGTTGCAAAGAGTGCACAGAGTCAGAGACTCAAATAACCAGGGGTTATTTGAATATTTTCCACAAGGAGTGCGAGCAGGGATCCTTTTGGGAAGATTGAGTTTACAAGTGAAATATCAGGAAGGATAACACCTTTGAAGTGTTCAAAGGGAGATAGAGATCGAAATCGTCTCATAGAAGTCAAGTTTAGGAGGGAGAACACCAATTCATTTGGGTAGAAGTCATTGAGGAGTGCATCTAGTGGTCAGCATTCTTCGTGGAGAACTCGTGAAACTATGAGGACTATAGGATCCAGAGGAGTTGTAAGGTGGTTAGGATTTAGATGAATCCGCCACCCTGACATCAAGAGTCAACACGAACTATTGATCGTGGTCAGTTTGAGCCAACAGATCATTTCGAGGATTTGGGGTTCGTAAGTTTGGAGCGCAGGCCAAGATCCTTGGTCACTCTAATTCCCAAATCGTGAAAGGGATTTCCAGGTGTGAAATTTCGGCATTTCAATATTTCAGGGTTCAACATTCCGAAAATTTCGATGAAAAGGAGTCGGGGCCCTTTGCATTGAAAATCCCTAATTCGCGAAATGCGGCATGTCTTTGGAGTGGATTTTCGACATTTCGTCTTTTAGGGTTCGGGAAGTAGAGGAGGCAGTGACTTTGGAATCAAGAGTTTCAAAATCCCGGTTCGCAAAATCCCGAAGAGGGAAAGGAAAAATTCCCAAAAAGGTTGAGGGACAATAGCCATTGGGTACCAATCGGATTTTGAGGTTTTGGGACTCAAGAAGTGGAGTTGCATGGTCAACACAACTCTCAAAATCGCAAAGAGAGAAACACCGAAATGTGGGTCCCAAGTATCAGTCAAAGGATACGTGAGGCATAAGTCAAAGGAGGGGTCAAGCTTCAGCGAAAATCCTGAAAGGCCATCGATCTCGCATTCCATGGGACATTGAACCCATTTCAACATTATGGCATTTCAGAGTTCGGGGAATCATAAGATAAGAGGAATGATTTTTGGTTGTTTGCTCAAAGTCTCGAAAGCCGAAACTAGTGGGTAACAGGTGGCATGTGCTCGTCATGTCAGAGCAGTCAACCTTCGTTGACATTTCGCATTTTGGCATTTGCCAAGAGCTGTGGAAATACATCGGGACTTTCCAACTCCTGAATCCTGAAGTCCTTTGTGGCTTAAACAAAGGGTTGGATTAACCGTTGGCATGGTTTTAGTGAAGATCCTGCGCGGATCTCAGTCCGAGGAAAAGGGGGTCTACGTCAGGTAGTCACATTGGTAATGGAGTCCTTAACACCCCCAAAAAGTAACATGAGATGGAACTTGCGCACTACCCTGTGATAGTCTCTAAAATCAGTTCCTTCCCCTGGAGTCCCTGCCCCTACTTGTTGCTCCATTAGAAGGTCATGGACCTTCCTGCGTCGTTGGTGATGAGTGGGATGTTGAACTCGTTTCCATTGAAATACCTGTAGAAACTTCTCTAGGTGTGACTCTATTGACATAAGGAGGTGGCCTAGAGCTTCCTCCCCTAGAGAAGGTCTTAGGGGTCTTCCCCACGAATCCAAGATGTCATGGAAAGGTTGATCTAATACCTACGTTTAAGCTCATATGCTCCTCCACATAACATGCATTTTCAACTTCTTTAGCTACTGACGAAAGTTTCCACATCCATACTATGGTTTAAAACGTACACAAAACGCTCTTCTTGTCATTGATCGGTGTCCATGTATGAGACATATTTTACCAACTCCATGATTCTGATCTCATACTCTTCCACAGTCCCATTTCCTTGAGCTAGAGCATGAAATTCTCCTACTTGTTGTTCCTCGTAGTATGCAAGAAAATATTTCATCCGGAACCTTTCCTCAAAAATATCCCATGAGACGGTGTCTGGGGTAACGTGCAACTTCTTCTCCAAGTTACCCCACGAGTTCAAGGAATTGTCCCTTAACTAAAAGATCGCTATGTTTGCATTTGATGTGGAAGCATATTCTCTTAAGGAGAAACATCATGTCATTCCTTCCAACCATGCCTCTGCACATTCACTTTCACGACCCCCAACAAACTTTGGGAGTTTGATATTCTGTAGTTCTCTGGTGATGTTCCCTAGTGGAGGCCCTCTCTCTGAGTCCCTTGATGCTTCAGGGTTACCCACTCTAGATGGTGGGGGTTCCACTTCGACATCTGCTAATTGACGTCCTTTTAATGTCTCATTAATAGACTCCAAAGAGCACAAAATGAGAGCTAATTCAGGCGATGGTGGTGGAAGCGCCGACATTGGCGGTCCTTACGAAAATTCCCCTTGACCTAGTTTTCCCCGAGTCCTAACCATTTTAAATTATTGAAATTGCATCAACCAAATGCTTATTAGGGAAGAGTTTAAGGCATTCCACATTTTCTCAACTTATACCTGCAAACATAGGGTTAGGTGTAAGTTTTTTTTTTACTTGTCTATAAAAATACATTACTCTCTTTAGGGTAAGAGGCTTAGGTCATGTTTAAAGCATCTAATCTTGGTATCTTGGTAGGTATCCTTCTATCTTTCTTACCTTGATAGTTGTGCTAGTACTATGGTATCCTTGCCCCTTACTCTAATTGGATTTCTTATCTAAGTGTCTAATCCTTCCATAAATCACTTTATACTTTTATAGAGTTCATATCTTTGTGTAATCAGTCTCTTATAATCGGTTATAAAGTCTGTTATAATACTTTGAACCCTTGGAATAGCTTAGTTAGTTAGAGTGTGTGGCTTTTAACCACAAGGTCGGAGGTCCAATCCCTCCTTCCAATATAT
>JASDQU010099533.1:10798-21299 GCA_032191745.1 Picea mariana
TCGCATGTTTGAACGAAAAGGAGGTGGAGTACGAGCTCATCCCTGTATATATCATGCCCAGGGATCTCAAACAACCTCATATCTGTCTCTCACTCAGCGCAAACCTTTCGCTTACACTGTGTGCAGTTCTTTTCAATTAATTTTCCCACTATGCAAATGATCCATCGATAAGGGACTGAGGAAATGAAAAAATTGAACAGAACTCGACATAGTGTACGTTAAGAGAGATATGACAGTTGTTTATGATCCATAATATTGACATGGAAGCGCTCCTACTCCTCCTCCTTTTCATTCAAACAGCCGACTACTATAGCTGCGCACGATGAGAAAGGAAGACCATGATCAGAGATTGAGAGTCCAGGCATTGTCAGTTGATTCGATTTAACAGAGATTTCAAAACCACCGAACAACAACACAACTGTGCTGGCCGAACTCCCAGATATACATATATATAGGCTACACAATTGGGAGGAGGAATGGTGTCTGCCCTAATTACAATGTGTAAATTCAAAGAGAGATATGTCTCTTTGAAATGTGTAAATTCAAAGAAATATGTCTCGTTGAATAATGGAGTGGGGTGGAGTGACTTAGGATATGTTTCATTGAATAATGGAGTGGGGTAGAGTGAGTTAGGATGTCTTATTCAATGGAGTAATAATAATGGAGATGGACTAGGTATACTATGTTTGTTATTATTAAATAAGGTTTATTATACTACTTAATATTGAATAAATGTAATAGGTCTCATTAAAGAAGGTTCAATAAGTAGTGATAATAATGGAGATGTATTAGGTCTACTATGTTGACTATTATTAAATAAGGTTCACTATAATACTTAGTATTGAATAGATGTAATGAGGACTCGTTAAACAAGGTCCAATAAGTAGTTAAGAGGTTGTTATGATTATGTTTCTCTCATTAGCTACAAATAATGATAGATTCCTCTTTCTAAAAGGTGTGTAGAAGAATATTGTATTTAAAGCTTAACTCATTACCAGGTTGCTCCCTCAAAGAGGAAAGGGAATAAAAGTGAATTCTTTCCATAAAAAATAAAAGATCAATAATTATAAGGTACTTTCCTATCTTAAAATTATTTACTTATAATCAAGTAAAAGAAATTCTCTATCTTATTAATATAATATATATGATTTTATATTTAAATATAAGATATGTAACATAGAAAATTCTATTCTATTTATTACTTTGTTTATTTTTCATTTTGGTTTTTTTTATCCATAATTTGTAACGACCTACCACCTAACAAAGATTGTTCTCCTTTCATTATGCTTGGAAGCGAAGATCATTTAAGTATGCAAGAATTTTATATTTGCATCGATAATTATACACTTTGTAAGCACTTGATTTCACTTTAATGGCACATTTAAAGTACTTATTATTCAAACTTTTAACTCCTTTAAATAAGGAAGAGGATGCTCTCACATTATTCTATCATGGTTAGAAATTATGAACCTCTTAATTTATTCTTCAAGTGTTTTTTTTTTTCTTCTTATCTTTTTCATAATTTACCATAACTCCATTTTCACATTATGCCAAACACTTAGTTTTTAGCCATAAAAAAATTGATTATGCTTTTACAATAATCCAAATATCCAAATACAATTTGTGATCTTCTGTGATATCATCACTTGTATTTTTCCTATAATGTCACCACAATGTGCATATTTATAATGGCACAAATTGTAGTATTCAAATCTAAAATAATCACATCTAATTCTATTTATATAAAATTTTATCTAAAAAGTTAAGTATCTACTTTCACCAAAATTTTTTGGACTAAAGCTAGATATCCATTAACAAAGTTCTCTTCATATTATCATAAAAATATTATTAAAAAACATTGTTGTTTCTCTTTCATTGAATGAACAAATGAATCGATTTGTCTATGATTTTATGAAACTTGAGTTTTTTAAAACTGTAAAACTTGAAATAATAGAGTTTATGATTATTTGTTATGCAATATTCTAGCTTTTTCCTATCATAAAAAAGACTTATATGAAGAGGGGCATGAACACTCAGACCTCTCAAACTAAACAACATCTTAAGTAAACCAAAAACACGAGAAGTTAAGCAATTGGACAACGTTCCTTGGCCACGGGCACCCAAGGTTGAGGAAAATTCATGTTCTTCAGGTCCAGACCAACCAATTTGTCTGCTAACATGTTGATTTTTTAATCAACCAACTTTATCTGCAATTTCACATCGTCTAGCTGGAGTAGAATCTCCCAGTGTGCCTCGTGTCATTTGACAAAGACCCGAGCCATCAACATCTTGATATGCGAATAAATATTAATGGTTTTCATGTACTGAAACTCATAATCTTATGTGGTGCTCGGGTCAAGAATCCACAAACCTGTGGTTTACACTTCATCATCGTCCGGTATAAAATGCCTGAGAACTCTGATGTTTGCCTACCCCCAAGTCGATTTCAACCCTGACCTCTGGTGAGGTGTGGGCTTGATAGGCTTCGATTGAATCCTTGGTAAATGAAATAAGCTTTGAACTTGAATATCCTCTATAGTGATGGGAAAAATTACCTTTGGAGCAATAAGAGGAACTTCCTTGAGCCATGGAAGTAGATGGGGTAAGGGAAAACCAAGTAACATTGTGTTGGAGGGGATACCTGGGTTCAAAGGGGGCAAAGGGAGAAGACGAGTGCAAAGGGAGTAGAGGAAATATGAAGGAGAGAAATAAGAGAGCAGGCTTCATGGGGGGAGTTTAAGGAGATGCCATATCATCAACATAATGAGAAGTAGAGGCCATAATGATCCGTGATCATAGTTGTATGCATTATTATTGCAGATGAGGGAGCTTTTGGAGTCTCGATGAGCCAAGGGATCTAGACGTAGCAAAGGGAGCATCATGAGATCGAAGTCGGTGGTGGAGTGACATCAACCAGAGAAAGTCACGAGGATCGCACAGGTAAGAAAATGATGTTGCATGTAAGAGGTTAATATGTATCAAAGCTTGGGAAACTAATTAATATGTATTAAGAAAATAAATAATTTTATCAATAGAGTTAAAAACTATATTCAACAACATCACAACATTCATACTTATTTGTTCCTTTTTCAAATTGAAAATAAATTTGTTAACCATCCTTTCACTTGCATAGACTACACAATTCATCATAGTGAAGAATATTAACCTCATCGCCCATGCATTACAAGAGGAGATATACCTGTGCACACAATTTCTTAAATGTATATCTACTTGATAAAACTAGTTTCAACCACATTTCAGTCGTTGCATAGCACAACAGCTAATCAAACCTTTGTCTTAAATGTAGACACTACATAGGACACAATTTCTTAAATGTATATCTACTTGGTAAAACTAGTTTCAACCACATTTCACTCGTTGCATAGCACAACAGCTCATCAAACCTTTGTCTTAAATGTAGACACTACATAAGATGCAGTGACAGGTGTGGCCGGACAAATACAGAGTTATTCTCATTGTTATGATAACTACATTTCACCCTTGTGACAGCTACACTCCCATGGTTATGGTTTTAAATGCACACACCTCGTACAAGTTCTTCTCGTGGTCCCTGGATCAGAGTTTGGGAGATTTGATCTATTGTTTGGCTTGGCGTTCCTTCTTCTATCAGAATTCAAGTCAGATTTGTTTTATCGTACAATTGTTCAACTACTCTCTAGATGTCAGATTTGTTTCAAAAATTGAAGTGATAGGTTTCTCCCTCAAACATGTGAAACTTTATAGGTGTTTGAATATTAAGGTGAGGATCACATTCCTCGAGTCCCCTTACCTTAGATGTGCAACCTATTAGGGATTAAAGTTCAACTTTATAGGTGTTTGAATATTAAAGTGATAAGTTCTTACACGAAACCTTTTGAAACAGATCCGACATCTGATAAAACAAATCTGACTTGAAGTCTGATAGGTGTGTTTACATTCAAAACAAAGGTGTCTACATTTAAGACAAAGGTGTGCAGAGCTGTAGTGCTGTTCAATGAGTGAATGGAGTAGATTCTTACGTAAAACCTTACACTTTTACAAAAATTTGAAAAAAAATCCTCACCTCAATAAGTCTGAAACCGAATTTCCTTAAACACTTAACACTCACCACCATGTTTCCCAACTGATCGCAGCTGCTACCGACTTGGCCTTGTTCATTCTTTGGCCAAATACTTTATAATTATCTCTGCTTTCTGACAATAACCACTCTCTTAATTACAAAAGCAATGTCAACTTGCCTTTCTACTCGCATCAATTTATAACTAAATATAACTTATACTTACAGAATATCACTACTCATGTCAATTACTGAATACTTATCTAAATATTAGATAGAGCATCAACTAATGGAAGAAATGGGAAGTTATCCTTAAAAAACTATGGAATTTTTGGAGTTATTTTTTTTTAAATATGGTATAATTTATCATAATTTAGTTGTTAATTACTTGTTAATTAGCAATCAAGATAATCAAGTTGTTATTCATAAATTTATGTTTATTTATTAAGATTATTTAAGAAAAACAAAGTCACTTGAAATAATTTGTTGGTGGTCCTTAAAGAAGCAAACTTCCATTCCTGCCAAATACCTACCAATCTTAGAGGGTGAACATATTTCCTTCCAGAAAAATCTTACAACTATACTAAAATATTTAAATACTATGAAAATCTTCCAACTATACTAAAATATTTAAATATACAATAAATTAATTTTAAAAAATCACTAAAAGTTAAAAAATATATATATTTAACTTAATTTTATTATTTTTTAAAATGAGGAAACATCATCTTCAAACACACTCTTCATTAAAAAAAAAAAAAACCCATCCACTTTGTCTTAATATACACAAAGTCCTCTTCATTATTTATATTATCATAAAAATATTATTAAAAAACATTGTTGTTTCTCTCCCACTCAATGAACTAGACCAGCTACAATGCATAGACTTGTCTATGATTTTATGAAACTTGAAATAATAGAGCATATGATTGTGTGTTATGCAATATTCTAGCTTCTTCCCATCATAAAAAATATTGATATGAGGTCGGGCATGAACACTCAGACCTCTCAAACTAAACACCATGTTAAGTAAACCAAAAAATATGAGAAGTTAAGCAATTGGAGGGTGTTCCTCAGCCACACACACCTAAGGTTGAGGAAAATTCAAGTTCTTCACGTCTAGACCAATCAATTTGTCTGCTAACATGTTGATTTTGTGATCCACCAATTTTATCTACAATTGCACATCGTCTAGCTGCACCAAAATCTCTTGGTGCGCCTCATGTCATTTGAAAAAGATCCGATCCATCAACATTTTGATATGCTAGTAAATATTAATGGTTTTCATGTAATGAGAGTCACAATCTTGTGTGGTGCTCGGGTCAAGAATCCACAAACCTGTGGTGCACACTTCTTCATCGTCCGATATAAAATGTTTGAGAACTCTGATCTCTGCCTCCGCGAGGTCGATTTTGGCCCTAACCTTTGGTGGGATGTGGGCTTGATAGGCTTCGATTGAATCCTTGGTCGTTGAAATAAGATTTGAACTTGAATCGCCTCTGTAGCGATGGGAAGAACTCCCTTTGGAGCAACAAGAGGAACTGCCTCGAGCCATGGAAACAGATGGGGTAAGGGAAAACCAAGGAACACTTTGTTGGAGGGGATACTTGGGTTCGAAGGGGGAAAAGGGAGAAGATGAGTGCAAAGGGAGNGGGGGGAGGGGGCGGAGTTTAAGGAGAGGCCATTTCTTCGGGCCCATAATGATCCATGATCAGAACCGCATGCATCATTATTGTAGGTGATGGAGCTTTTGGAGTTTAATTCGTGCGAAGGACGAGCCAAGAGATCTAGATGTACCAAGGGAACATCATCGGATCGAAGTCGGTGGTGGAGTAACGTCAACCACAAGAGGTCATAAGAAGCACACGTAAATAAATAATATCTATTAACAAAAGAAATAACTTTATCAATCAAATTGAAAACTATGTTCAACAATATCATAGCATTCACAGTTATTTGTTCCTTTTTCAAATTGAAAATAAATATCATGGAAACAATTTGTTAACCATCTTTTCACTTCCATAGATTACACAATTCATCATATAGAATATGGCTTTGTGTAGCTATTCTACTAAATGGTTTTTTCCGTCTAAATCCGACCATATAAATAATCTTTATTTTTTGTTATTTAGAATTCAGCATGCTGAAAAAACCCTGAGGCACTCTGATTATATAAAAATAATCACTCAAATCTACCAATCTAATAATTTTTGATTAAATTTCAAATGTACCAAAAAAAAATTGTAATTTAAAACTTTTAACATACCGCTTTATAGAAAAATATTACCATCATAGCCAATGAATTACAAGAATCATCGCCAATGAATTACAAGAAGATATATAGCTGTGCACACAATTTCTTAAATGTATATCTACTTGGTAAAACAAGTTTCAACCACATTTCACTAGTTGCATAGCACAACAGCTCATCACACCTTTGTCTTAAATGTAGACACGACATAACATGCAGTGACAGGTCGCCATTCACAAGCGTGGCCGGACAAATACAGAGTTATTCTCATGGTTATGAAAAACTACATTTCACCCTTGTGACAGCTACACTCCCATGGTTATGGTTTTAAATGCCCACACCTCGTTCAAGTTCTTCTCGTGGTCCCTGGATCAGAGTTTGGGAGATTTGATTTATCTTTGTCTTGGCGTTCCTTCTCTTATTAGAATTCAAGTCAGATTTTTTTTATCGTACCATTGTTCAACTACTCTCTATATGTCAGATTTGTTTCAAAAATTGAAGTGATAGGTTTCTCCCTCAAACTTGTGAAACTTTATACGTGTTCGAATATTAAAGTGATAAGTTCTTACACGAAACCTTTCGAAACAAATCTGACATCTGATAAAACAAAGCTGACTTGAAGTCTGATACGAGGCGTGTGTACATTTAAAACAAAGGTATCTACATTTAAGACAAAAGTGTGATAAGCTGTAGTGCCGTGCAATGAGTGAATGAAGTAAATTCTTACGTAAAACCTTACACTTAAAAGAAATTTTGAACAAAAATCCTCATTTCAATAATTCTGAAACCGAATTTCCTTAAACACATAACACTCACCACCATGTTTCCCAACTGATCGGAGCTGCTACCGACTTGTCCATTCTTTGGCCAAATACTTTATAAGTGATCTCTGCTTTCTAACAATAACCACGCTCTTAATTACAAAAACAATGTCAACTTGCCTTTCTACTCGCATCAATTTATAAATAAATATAACTTATACTTACAAAATATCACTAATGATGTCAATTAGTAAATATTTTCTAAATAGGGTATACAGCATCAACTAATAGAAGAAATGGGAAGTTATCCTTAAAAAAAAAAAAATGGAAGCAATTATTTTTTTCCTAAAAAAATATGGAGCTTTTGGAATTATTTTTTTGAGATATGGTAATATTTATCATAACTTAATTGTCAACTAACAGTCAAAACAATCAGACTGCTATTCATAAATGCATGTTTACTCATCACTGTTATTTTAGAAAAACAACCAGACTTGAAATAACCACTTGATGATCCTTAAGGAGGCACAGTTCCACTCCTGCCAAATACCTCTGAGTCTTAGACCGTTGACATATATCCTTCCAAAAAAAATCTTATTCCAGAACTATGAAAATCTTTCACCTATACTAAAATATTTAAATATACAATAAATTATTTTTTTTAAATCAATAAACATTAAAAAGTGTTATTTAATTTAATTTTATTGTTTTTTAATGTGAAAACTCCATCTTTAAACACTTTCTTCTTAAAAAAAAACTTAATGTACAACAACTTCTTATACTTGAAAACCACTTCACAACCTAAAATATTATGTATCACTAACTAGACAAATAAATTAAAAACATAATGTACAACAACTTCTTACACTTCAAAGCCACTCACAACCTAAAATATTATGTATCACCAGTTGGACAAAAAAAAATGATGTACAATATATCTTAGTAAGTAACCGTGTATATATGGTTCTAAATAACCTAAGTTAAATTTGATGGGTATTTACCAATTTTTATCTTATTTTAATTTTTTTACAATTAATTTATATATATATTTACTAATTTTTATTTTATTTTGATTATTTTATATAAATTATTTTAAAATTAAGATATTATTATGACATTTATTTATTTAATTTTCAAAATATTTAAATTGATAAACAAATATATTTATCTATAATTTCATGATTTTAAAGATCAAATAAATAAATATCAATAATAATATGTTAATTTCAAAACTTTTTATATAAATATAAAAATATATAAAAATAAATAAATAACCATTAAATTCAACTTATTAATTATTATAATATGTACATACTTTATATTTATATTTATATTTATGTTATTGTACATCATATATTTATTCAACTCTTAACATGTAATATTTTATGGTGTGTTTAAATATAAATATATATATAAAAAAAATTAATAATAAATAAATAAATAACCATTAAATTCAACTTATTGATATTATAATATGTATATACTTTATACATATATTTATATTTATATTTATGTTATTGTACATCATGTATTTATTCAACTCTTAACATGTAATATTTTATGGTGTGTTGAGGTGCTTTTCAAAGTTGGTGTACATTAAGACACTATGTATGAATTTTTATAAAAGAACTATATAAAACTATGGCATACTTCCTAAAAGCAAAGGAATTTGAGAAAGTATTTTATATTAATATTGTTAATAAAGGGGACTTATCCACTTCTTTAATTAAACATTTAAAGTAGATCAACAAGTAGTATAATACTTATATAAGTATGTCAATTAGTTTTAACTTATCATAATTGAAAATTAAGAAATATTTTATAATCGTGAAACTTAAATGGAAACTTCTTAGTTCTTTCATAAAAATGCAAGGTGATTCTAAAAATTTATCATAATATTAAAAAACTCCAATGATAAGTCAGGGACAACTTTCAAGAATTCATACCAAATGTTTATTTGATATATTGCAAAGTGGCTAACTCGTTTTACCGAATGTTTATTTGATATGGTAAGAAGTGGCTAATGTTGTCTTGAATCTAAATCTATGAGTGATGCCCATTCCACGTAGTATTTTCAATCAAAAACAAATATTACTATCTTTATTGTACACTTGTCACTTATGTTTAGCATTCTACATGACATTTTATGATTATCTTTGAGTTTGTACGAATCATTGCATTATTGTAGGCTTCTTTATAAATTGAATTCATGTTAATTTATGGTAACAATTCAAGCCTTTTACTACAAAAATCTGTAGTTTATAGAGTTTTATTTTACATTTGTTCCAGGTAAAATTATCATCATTATCGTATAGTCTCTTGTTTTGAATTCGAAACAAGGATAGTAGTTTGTAGAGTTTTATTTTAAATATTTTCTAGTTAAAATTATCATCATTATCATTATTATTTTAATGTTTGAGTAAATTTATTTACTAAAATCCTTTCACTTTCATATTAAAACAATATTTTTTTTTACTATTTATGAGATAGAAAATTATCATTTGTTTAAATGTGTATATGATAAGAAAAATATGATGTATATAAACATTTAAATAAAGTGTGTGTGCAAGTATTTGGCTTTTCATGTGTGTAAACCACTTTGCAATTTTGTTATAAGTGTGTAAAAATATTTAAAAATAGACATTTTAATAAAAATGTCAATTAAACTATTTTTTAATATTTTTTTAAATATATAATTAAAAATATTTATTTATAATTATTTGAAATAAATTATCTTTGAATTTGAAATTATTAATTTATTTGTAATAAAGGTATATTATTTATTTTTCAAATTAGTTTTATTTATTAATTTATAAAATTTATGCGAAATAAATATAATATATTATATACAAAAGGTATATCAATTAAAATATTTTATAAATTAAAAGGTATATCAAAATTAAAATATAGCTTAATTGATTGGTGTTTTTAATTTGAATGCAAAAATATAAAAAATTTCATGGTGCTTTCATTTTTCTAGCAGCGGGAGCATGTCACTTCCGGAAACGAATTATCTGGTTCCGTCGACTCGACTCGATGGACACTTTCGATTTTTCCTTTGCATCGTCGTCCATGAGTCTGTCTATTGTCAGGAATATTCGACAACAGAGGATTCGAGTTTCGTTTGACCGAGTTAACAGTCAAGTGGGATTTGTTGTCAAACTGCTTAATTTCTGTAGCACCCGTCCACAGGATGCTAAGCAATTAACTATTTATTTAAATACTTACACATTAACAACTTTGTTTTAGCATTATTTCATTGATTTTTATTTACACATTTCTTCTACATCTTCTCAATGATAAATCTAATAACATGATGAAATAAGTAGTAGGCTAAATTTAAGATTTAAGAACTTAAAACATAAGTATACCCAAAATATCAATAACAAAATATCACTGAAAAATACCTCCTCCTTAGTTTGTAGAAGCTCA
>JASDQU010099534.1:11081-21298 GCA_032191745.1 Picea mariana
GAGGATAGAAGGAGAAGCATACTAAGGTTTTCTCTTTGAGTTTATGTTGAGATAGTTTAGTTTTCATTCATTCCTTAACTTCTCACAAGCCTAATTATTTTTTATGATAGCACGGTCTTATTGTAGACAACAAGAGTTAGGGCTAAATTACATCATTCAGACACTTGTTTTTCTGAGGTGTTGATCTATCTTTGATAGTCTGTGTAGACTTGTATGTTTGTGAATTAGTTTTCATGACTGGAAAAGGCTATTGTGCAGAGTCGAGTGGGAAGAAATCTGTGGAAAGCTGATCCAACTTTTACAGTTTAGTTTTGATTTTCTGTCAGAGGTCCTTTTGTGTGTTCCATCGGGGATGTCTAAGTTTGACTTTGGTCCGAACTTTCTGCATGAAATTTTGTAAAGAGAATGACTCTTTGGTGAATTGGAATGAAATAAAGGATTTCTTTATGTCTCATCTGTCTTGATTATCATCTTGGTGTCTTACTTATGTATTTACATTTGTTTTCAACAACTATTATATTCAGAAAATCATACTAAAATGAATTTTCCAGCAAGCTTTTATTTGTGAAAAAGACTAGCCTAAGCACTTGTAATTGATTCTTGTGAGTTATGATTTTATTTTTTATGGTTATAAACCTAGGGTGACATTCTTGTCTATTTTTCTTTAGCCAAGCAGAATCTAAAAATGCTTGAGTAAGATCAATTCATATATTTTCCTCAACATTTATTTGGCGACCATACTGAGGAGATCTTCGATATCTCTCTGGTTAATTTTTATACTCAATTATCATCGATACATATATTTTTCTGATATTGATTCTTGATTTTTTTTAATGACCGTACCTGTTACAAGGCAACCCAATATTGAGCCCGGTCTTCAAGAATAGACTAGCATTGCTTTGAATCTTTTTAATACCATTTTAGACACTGCCAATACTCATGTTGATCTTAATCATTCATGGGCAGCAATTGAATGAGATATTAGTGATCAAGAATGATTGCAAGCTAGACGTAGACAGTCTAGAAATCAGCAATAACCTTCTTGTTTCTTCAGTTTTGGCCTTTATTTCATGTCCTTAGATTCTTGTGTTTCTAGAAGAAGAAGAGGCTTATCACCCAAAATTAATCCTATTGTTGAAATAGGAAGAAGGAAGGTTATGTTATCTACCCAATGAAGTTCTCTAAGGAGAAATTTGTCTGATTCATCCAATTCGTCTTTCTTTCCCTCATCTATTATCCATTCGATGGAATCTAGTGGTGGCTCGGGTGGCACTAGAAGTGCTCCCTCTTCTCAGTCTTCATCTTCGTCAGTGATTAGTAGCTTATATAGCCACCATATCCCTATCCAATCTACCACAAATCCCACCAAACTCATAGAAAATATGGGCTTTTTCAGTTTGAATAAGACGCCACAACCACACTGTGGCATGTGTCCTCTCCTCTTAACCTAGCACCTGCTACTCGTCCACTTCCTAAATTCAAAGAACATCTTCCTAGGTTTTCATGAAATAACATTGTCACTACAAACGAAAACCTAGTGGCATTTTCTAATGCTTTTCATAATATAGGGGCCAATGAAAATGATACTTGCAAGTGCTTATTCGTCAATTCCTTGGAAGTAAAGGCTGTGACCAATTTCTTTGACCTTCCTCCTAAGATTCTGTCTACTTGGGAGGAGTTAATATATTGGTTCAGATTCACTTATGGGAAATCTAAAATCTCAGCCGAGAAGTTACGAGAATACAATAACATCACCTATAAGGATGGTGAGATCATCAAGTCCTTCAACTAGTGTTTCACCAAGTTATACAATCAAATCCATGAACTCATTCAATCTCAAAAACAAGTCACATTCATTTATTACTATAATGCATTACCTTCCCCCTACCATCATAGGCTTGAGGAAAAATCCATTGATAATCTTGGTTCCACTCTACATGATTGTTCAGAGTATGAAGAACAACTTGAAAGAATAGGTCTCCCCCAGGGAGAATTAGTTAAACAGACAGACATGTCATCCCTCTTACAGCTATTTCAAGACATGAATAATCGAATGATAGCATTTGAGAGAAAGGAAACTGTCTCCCCTCTCACCCCTGGAGTTTCATCCTCTTTTGCACACCCCTTTAGAAATCCAGTTGAAAATAATTTTCAGTCTAATGCTATCTTTCCCCGAAGTTGGTGTAACTTATATGAGGAAAACCACGAGGAAACCACATGTGAGGTAAATAAGAGTGCCAGAGATAAGATATTTGGTAAGAGGTCGGAAGCTACTATCATTGTCCTAGATTTTGCAGAGCCAGAAGATGTCATGGTCATCAATACTAGGAACAAAGCCTATGTTCCCAAGGGCAAATTTGATCCTCCCCGCATTTCTTTTAGCACAAGATCATCCTCACTTGCTGCTATTGTTCAGGTTCCTAGGATTCGTGAGAGTCAAATAATTACTTCCCCTCTCCCCTCTTCCAAATACAATATCTTAAAACAGTTGGCCAACATCAAAGAAGATGCCACCCTTCTAGACATGGTTGTCGTCCCTGAACAATAGATGCATCTGAAACAATTCATGGAAGGAAAAGATTATGTTGTAGCCAATCTTTCTGAAGAGGTAAATGAAGAGGATTCATCTATAAATAAAGTAGGTGCACATAAATTTAGATACCCTGTAAAAAAATCCCCCTTTTTATATTTCTGTAAAGATTATGGATAAGATTGCCCATTGTTGCCTCATTGATGGCGGTTCGAGCCCAAGTGTGATGTCAAAGATTATTATGGAAGAGTTAGGCTTGTCTTGTACAAATAAAAATGCTATAAGCATGCTCTCTTATAATAGTCTACAAAAGACAACCATAGGTGAGATTAAAGATGTGACCTTAGTTTTGTGCGCTCATCCCGAGATAAGGACAACTCTCATCATTTAGGTAATCAATATGTCTGTAAGCAATTACTCAATTATCTTGGGAAGATATTGGCAAGCCTTAATAGGTGGATACTTCTCACTTGACAAGACTCATTTATCTGTGCCTCGGAATGGTAAGAACATTATAGTCCTTAGAGAGGGAAGAATTTCACCCTACATAGAGAGTGTTCCACAATCTAATGTAAACTATATTGAAGAGTACCTAGGAGTGTATTCCATCTTCATTGAGGAGGATAATATTCCTTTGGAACAAATCAATTTAGATGATGATATGTGGCACATGAACTTTGATGGTTCATGCTCTAATGAAGGTAATGGGGCTGGAATTATCTTGATTTCCCCTGTAGGGAAAATTCATAATTTATCTTATAGATTGGAGTTTTCTTGCACAAATAGTGTCACTGAATTCGAAGCTTTATTATTAGGCATTGAAAATGCCTATAATCTTGGTTGTAGTCACCTTTTAGTTTTTGGAGATTCTAAGCTTGTTGTGAACCCAGTACGTAAGATATCCTCTCCTAGCAACAAGCTGATGGAACGATACACCCAAACTATTTGGGCGCTTATCTCAAACCTTTTATCTTTCAACATCACTCATGTTAAGAGGAATTTGAATTCAATGGTTGATCGGTTAGTTGTCTTTGCATCTTCTCCTAATCAACAACCATTGCCTCGCATGCCTGATTGTTCTTTTCAATCTCTATATCATCCACATATCCCTGACAATGTAGAATCTTGGCAGGCCCTCCCTAATGATTAGAGCATTTATGAGTTCATTCAATATGAACCTCTTAAGCCCGAGGAAATGACATCCATAGAAGACAACAATATTCCTAAGGGCTTGAATCTTATTGAGAGTTTGTTTTCATTGAGTGATGTAGACAATAAAGAGAAATAGAGGGAAGGGGAGTCAAGAAAGAAGGTGGGTGAAACCATCTCCTCGAATATTGGGGCACTCAAATATTCAAAGAATGTTAAAATAAATGCCCAATGTTCTGATAAAGAAGAAATGAGGTTTTCCAAGCTACTTGGTGAATTCCATGATGTTTTTTCTTGGTCTTATAAGGATCTTCATGGTTTTGATCTTGGTCTTATACAACATTCTATCCCCATCAAGGAAGGCATGAAACCATCTAGGAAGAAACAAATACCTATTAACTTTGCATTTAAAGCAACCTTTCAAAAGGAAGTGGAAAATTACTTAAGGGTTGGGATTATTCTTCCAGTCTACCCTGAATGGGTTTCCAATTGGGTACTTTTTTAGAAGACCACTGATCATATTAGAACCGACATTAATTTTTGCACACTCAGTCAAGATATTATGAGAAATCCTTTTCCTCCTCTTAATATGGAAATGATTTTGCAGCAGGTTGTAAGGTCACAGATGAGGCCCTTGTTTGATAATTTTTTGGTTTCAATAAAATCAAGGGAAAAGAGGCAGATGCCCACAAAACCATTCTTATCACTAATTGGGGTAGCATGTCTTATAAATTCTTACTTTCTTGCTTACCTAATGCAAGTACCACTTTTAAAAGACCTATACACACAACTTTTGATGAGTTGATCAGCATCCATATCTACCTTGATGATCTAATCATATACATTAAAGGGATGATAATTACCTCAGAGTTCCAAGTGTTATTTTCGTGTCCTTTTAAAATTGTGTTTGTCCTAGATACTAACTCTTACATTCTAAAGGATTTACAGGAGAAATTGTTTTCCTATAGCACCAATGTTTCTCGCTTGAAACATTGCGAGGGACCAACGTGAAAAGTTCTAATGTTGTTTGGATTTTCTGTATACTAGTAACCTAGATCTCCTTTCAATTTTACACTTTTTCTTTTTCTTCCTTACAATACTTTGATTTTTTCTATCAGTTTTAAAATTTTCCTACTTCTTTTATGTTTCTATCATTTTATTCTTGTTGTTCGATTTTATTGCTTACTATCTTCTAGTTTATTTTGGTCAAGAATAAGATGTTGGATCAGTTCTTCCACAGTGACACTCCTGCAAAAGCATTGTTAGTCAATAACAAGCAATCTTACACAACTGCTACGATGTTCCCCTGAAGGAAACCTTGAATTTGTTATCTATTTCCATTGTTGTCTTATAAAGAATTGGTTATCTCTCACTTCTTCTTGCCATTTCTTCAGTTATTCATATTTTAAAGAGTAAGTCCATAAATTTTCTCCTTGAATTTAAGAGAAAATTTTAGTTGAATGATTATGCATACAGGGATAAATCCCCTCATACTTAACATTTTTTCATGAGTTATTCCCAAATTCCTGGTCATTTTTCCATTAAATCCACACACTTCCCCCTGTTGCATAATCTTCCTGGTTATATCTTCTTGACATGTTGTTCTTGTTCATGTGAAACCATGAGTTCCGACTTCTAAATCTGTTGAAAACAAATTTCCCTTTGGAGTCGCCAATTTGTTGACAATTAAAATTGCAACGAAGTTTTTGACCGTAAAGTGTTGCTAAAGCCTATTATTACAAATCTAACATGATAAATAATACTAGTAGGTGGGACCCCCTTGTAGATTGGAGATCAGATCTGGTTCTTATTTGATGTTTTTGCTACTGTACAACATTGCTTACATTGTTGATGAAATCTTGTTTTTATTGGCAATGGATAAGGCTTATTATGTGTTGGTTCTTCTTGCATAAATTGGATGATGGATAAGGCATGTTATTTGTTTTTTTTGCTGCACTAGGCTCAAATTGTATGTTACAATGGCCTATGTTATCCGTTGTTACCATTTCTTGGATCCATTACTATGACACCTGCACAATAAACATGTTAGCAACAACACATAAGAGAAATTGAGAAGAAATAAAAACAACATAAGCAAAGTGAAAGGGGAAGAGATCAAACTATGCTCTTATGCTACATGCAGTGGAATTTAAATGGTCATTTTTAACCCTAGCAATAAGCTAATAGTTATGCGATTTGTTGAGTTATATGGAACATGGTTGATTTATGTTATAAGCTGGAAATGGATAAATATGATTACGGGTTGCGCTATTGGCAATTAGTGGGTGATTTTTTCGATACATGGTTTAATTGAATGAGTTAATGGGAAGCTGGTTGGCGTGTACTAAGAAATTAATTGACTGGGGGTGGAGGTGACATGCATTTATTCCATGTCACCCTTACGCTTTCCACTGGCCTCCACCCTAATCAGGCTATTGTTCAACTGTGCTTGATGTGGTTAGGCTCTGACTTTCAAGCAGAGGAAGAACGGCTCGACCAACTCGCATTTTTAAGGTGCTCTTGGTTACACGTATGTATTTTTACATCCATGAAATTGCTCTGGTTATGAAATATATAGTGGCTCGGTATGTATGGGTTTGTGCTTTCATTGAGTCTGGAAACTGTGTAAATTGGTGATATTTTTCTGAAATGGATAGTTGGTGTGGGTTTCCTTGTAGTAATGTTTGAGTCACAGTTTTATTGATCATTCTGGGTGTTAAAAATCATGAAGGCGCTCTGTCATCTGTGTTGGTCTTGGTCGAAGGGTTTTATTCGGTCCAGATTGGCTGGTCATCTCTAGACTTTCTTATCACCATACCCAGTCATTTGTTGTTATAGGGTTACTGGGTTTGAAATGCCTTGTGTCACTACACATTGTTTCACTACACATTGTTTCACTTGGGTATGGGTTTGTTCATGCTAATAATGGTCACGAAGTGGGTTATATTATTTTTCTTGGCTCTGTTTTATCTTAGCATTGTTAGTTGATTGATTGGGAGAGCCACGAGAATTATACCCTGCGTGTTCTAAGTCTTGTTACAAGGTCAAAAATGGAGCCTGGCTCCTCTGTTCATAGTCTCTCCTATCATGGGAATTATCACCATTTCTTCAAATACATTTTTGGTATACCATGTGAGTGCACCATTGGTCTCAGAGGTTCTCACTCGATGTTGTGGTTTGACTTCATGTCTCCTTGTGTTGGTCCACAGGGCCAGTCCTTGATTGCTCAAAGATTAGTTTTGATAAAGGAAACCCATTATGTCATATTGGATACATTGTTGATGATTATGAGTTGGTGATGCATCGTCGATAATGTTCTATTGTTGACTCATCTCTGTTGATTATCCTTACAGTGGTTTTGGTTATTGGTACTTAGTCACTGCAATTGGTTATTATGACAGTCTAATTGATAAGCTCAGCATTGAAATTGGTTGATTGAAGAATGGGGTTGATACATAGTCATTTTCTTTTTCATTGAGATTATTGAAATGTTAGCTCATCATTAGTTTACAATTGATTAATGCACAGTGATGCTTCCCACGTGATGCGTGGGTATGTGTGGCGTTCCTATAGCATGAGTCAATCATTACTGTGACTATGTGTTTTTAATGGCCAAATGGTTATTGCAATCATGATGATTATGGAATTTCCATCCACTGTATATGTTATGGTTATTTTATTGCGACATCATAGAGGGTCACAGGTTTCTAAATATGGGTTTGTTGAAATTCAATCATTTGTGTTATGATATCGAGCATATTGTTGTCACCTCATTATATTGATTGATAGCCCAACATTATATGTTTAAATTTGGAGTGGTTGAACCCTTACAGTCACATTAACACTCTGCGTTGTGTCGAATGGTCTGTGTATTCCAAGCACAGTGTGAGTTTAAATGATGATTGATGTCTGTGTGTTTAAGTGGCAAGTTAGGATCTTTGCAATTAAAATATGGATCGTTGTGTTTGACTATCCACTATGTATGATTAATGAATATCATACATCCTAACATAGATCGACACAGGTGTTGTGGTAGTATGATCTCGTTACAATTTAATTATAGATGGAATTGAGGGATTAAATTAGGCATGCTTTATGTTTCTGTGTTGATGGAAGGTGGTTGATTTTTGATATTGTACATAGTGGACTTAAGTGACTATTTATTCGTTTGGGAATTGTTTTAAAATATTAAATGGATAAATGAGAAGAACAGAGCTCCCCTATAGGTTGTTGTGGAATTCATACTTTCTTGTTTGATGATGTTGTGTTAAATATTTGATTACAAACAATGAGCAAGTTAATGCACATAATTGTTTGAATTGTGCACAGTAGTTGTTTTTTGAGTCACAGTGGTCATTTGGTTGGTGTAATTCCTTTTACAGAATGGTTTTATTAATTACTTATTTAATTTTATGAACAGTACTCACTCTGCTTCCATACCATTATTCCTCTTTTCGTAAATTACATCCCCATCACCTTCCCACATTCATTTTTCACTCCATGTTCTAAAATTTAATTACAGTAAAAAAGAATTATGTATTGAAGCAATTTGGAGTCGCAGATTCTTGGTTGGATCACAGTGATGTTTTCTTTGGTTTACATCACATTTGATTGGTTTTTTTATTTCAGTAGTAACCGTGTTTCTCTTCCCCCTCATTATATCATGTTTCTCTCAATACAAACCCCTAGCATATCCCAGGACCTTTTGTCACCCCCTGATCATTGACAACAATTAAACAATTTATATGGATTGGATTGCATGAGTTTGATATGTTGCTGAGTCAAAATATATTTCATATTTTTAAAGAGTTATCATGTATGGTTGTTAAAAGGGCTATTTTCTAACCAATCATGCATGCAAGAATGAGATTTTTCAGCCGAGGTAGCCATGGTAGAGGAAACCGAGGGAGAGGTAATTGGAACAGAGGCCCAAGAAGGTAAAGATTCTCCATACACTTTGACGTTGACTCACAAGAGTTAGGCCAGTTGTTTCAAGTCAGATTTTTCAATTTGATTGGGCAAGGAGTAGTCCAACCTAGGCCTAAAAGGCCTCCCTTCTAAGCTCCACAAGCCCCTAGTATTCCCGTGCCCCTTCATGTATGATTGCAACCTGAGGTTCCTGAAAACAACGGATGGCAAGAAATTGTCCACCAACAGTCTCCCAACATCGTGGCTGGCCCAATTTGTCCTTACATTCTCCCTCGCCTAACAATCAGATTGTCTAAGTAGCCCCTACCCACTCACCAGTGCAATCCTCTCATGCTAGCAAAAGATTGAAAACCGAGGCCCACCATGCCCTTGACAAAGGAAAAACACCTGCTTCCCCTTCCTCACCCTCCAATGGTAGTGATAAATTTTTGTCTTCCCGAATGCATTTGAGGGATGATTGTTCTCACGTGATCAGTGAGATTAGGCCTAAAGGCTCAGTGCAGGCGAAGGTAAATTCAGGGAAATCAAAGGGTGACAACAACAATCAAGGAAAGATTGCATCTCAAAGTGGAAAATATGGATTTTGGGTTTTATTTTATTTATTGTTGATGACAGATGACTTTAGAAGTTTTGGACAACATGTTTTGTTTTGGATATATGAATAATGCATTTTTTAAAATAATGTCCAATATCAATGAGATAAATTGTCAAACATGCATGTGATGATGGGAGTCATAAGGAGAGATGTTGTTGTTTAATTAACTAGTTATGATCTAATTGTTAAGAGCTAAATGGGAGTCACAAGGGGTCCCACATACTAGTTATTATTTACTTATTACCCTTATAATAAGTAAATTAACTAATGAGGTAGTTCAACTACTTCAACCAATTCTAATTTGCTTAAAGGCAAAAGGAAAGGGAGGAACAAGAGGAGGATAGAAGGAGAAGCATACTAAGGTTTGCTCTTTGAGTTTATGTTGAGATGGTTCAGTTTTCATTCATTCCTTAACTTATCACAAGCCTAATTATTTTTTATGATAGTATGGTCTTATTGTAGATAGCAATATTCAGGGTTGAATTACATCATTCAGACACTTGTTTTTCAGAGGTGTTGATATATCTTTGATAGTATGTGTAGACTTGTCTATTTGTGAATTAGTTTTCGTGATTGAAAAAGGCTATTGTGCAGAGTCGAGTGGGAAACAATTTGTGGCAAGATGATCCAGCTTTTAGAGTTCAGTTTTGATTTTCTGTCAGAGGTCCTTTTGTATGTTCCATCGAGGGTGTCTAAGTTTGACTTTGGTCTGAAATTTATGCATGAGATTTTTTAAAGAGAATGACTCTTTGGTGAATTGGAATGAAATAAAGGATTGATTTATGTCTCATCTGTCTTGATTATCATCTTGGTGTCTTAATTATGTCTTTACATTTGTTTTCAACAACTATTATATTCAGAAAATCATATTAAAATGAATTTTCCAGCAAGCTTTTTGTTGTGCCTCTTTTGTCACCTGAATGAGCAAAATAGAGGTGCTTACAAGCTTAGTTGGGTCAGCTAAGCAAGACAACAGTGAAGGAAAGGGTTAGAAAAATAAACATAAAAGACTAA
>JASDQU010099536.1:2998-13152 GCA_032191745.1 Picea mariana
AAATGAGTAACAGAGTTTGAGTGAAACAGAGCATGTTGCAATTTGGACTGGACACAGGGAAGGCCGACACGGAGAGAATGGATAACTACAGATGGTCGACTCAATATAGGTTTTATATGGACTTCTCTTAAACATATGAATGACACGACCAATGATTTGGTAGAATTGACTCAAAGACGACACATGGAATGAACTTGTAATCAATCAAATGAGAGACAAATAGATTTCCCAAATCGGCTTCAAATTATGAATAGGGGGTGTCATGTTCAAGAGCGACACTTACTGCCAATCAATACGAAAATGAAACATATCCCTTTCCCAAATTTTCCCCCACCATTCCTGGCAAGTACCTCTTTATTTTTACGCAAGCTTGAAGAGGATCACATATGCTTGTTAATATAATCTCATCATTCGGATGAGTCCCTCAGAGTATATTTAACGATCCCTAAGAAGGAGTGGTTCGGTCCCATCACGGGTCTGTCAATGTTTGTTTAACGAGTCAAGAGATAGTAAACTCAAAGGTTTTTTAAGATTATAGAGTTTGGAAAAACACTTAAAAGAGAACTCTCTCAGTTCCTTTTTCATAAAATAGTCTGGAAAAGACCGAAAAAGAGAGAAATTATCGCTTACCAGACGCGTACTTCAAATACTTTATCAAGCGTGAAAATAGCAAGGTCGCTCGACGATCTTTTCATGTTTAGAGAGTCTAAAAAGAGCTTAAAGAGGACTCCAGGGGGGTTCCTTTTTCGTATAACCTTGTTGATCCCAAAAAAGGCATAAAACTATGCTCGATCACATTCTTATGTTTTTCACGAGCGCAAGAACAGACAAAAACGACGCTCGAGGTTTTATGTAAAAACCCTAAAAAACAATAAAAAACACACCATAACGGAGAAAAATATGTCCATATCCTTGTATGTAATCATCAATCGTTAACACACCTGCAAGTCATTACACTCATCTTGATATTAGTGATTAGGTTTAAACAATAGATAAACATAAAAACCCAAAAATGACATAGTAAAAAGTAAATTAAATAAGTAAATACACATTTTTACCATATCATTTCACATTTTCACTATTGAGTTCCAAAACCCCCTTTTTACCCTTCAAATTTGGTGTTGATTTTCGGGAGCTACAAAAGATCATTTGACGAGCCGTCTGCAGCATTAAGGTAAGCCCTCCATTCTTGACATTTTCATGGTTTAAATTCTTGATTTCATTGGTTAGTTTTTCATTTTTAGGTATCTTTTTGAACCCTACATGCACAAAGGCATTCTCGCAGGCAGCCCATACGGGACCTACGAGAATGATGTATTCTTGCAGGTGAGCTTTAAGCCACCTGCGAGGTGTTCACATTGTGTATAATAAGGCGCCTGCAAGTAGCGCAGAAATCAATTTTTTTTTTAAATATTTAACCAATGAAAAATATTCATATCATGAATAAAATCATTAATACTCCTTGTATGTTCCTTGTGCAGATAAATATCCATAAGCATGGTGCTCAAGTGGCATGAATGAGAACATGAGGAAGATAATGCAAATTCTGAGAATCATCCTCCCACCATAGCTACATTGAGAGATTGTGGACTCTTAAAATACTTCTGTATCCCGGGCATGAGGGCCCAAGTCAGACTACTTGAGTACCTGGTCCGTATGTGGGACCCAGACCAACAAGTTTTCAATGTAGGAGCTCACACATTATCCATTGACATTGAGGACATATACTTCTTGACTGGATTGTCCAGGCGTGGATATTATGTCAGTCTGACCGGTAGTAGAGGTGGTGGATTAAAAATGAGTGAATACTGCAATCAATATTGTGTACCTGAGGCTGAGAGGAAAAAGGGAAAAGTTGCTATCTGGGGGGTACAAGATTTGACCCTCTGCACTATTCTCTTTACTATTGCTCGGATGGCTGGGATTTTAGCTCCACATATGGCATTACAAAGCTATTTCTAGTATGCCATCAAGTGTATTGAGCCCCGAGTATTCAACTGGGCAGATGATGTGCTTCACAATATCAAAAGGCAATTAACCAAATGCAGGCGGGGTGAACTGAAAAAATTTGGTTATGGATATTTGTTAGTGTCCTTCTTTCTCGAGAGGGTCCCTGTATTTAGACTTCAGGTTGAGTGGGACTTCCCGGGCCCTAGGGATCCAAGGATGTTGAGATGGTGTTGGCCCATGGCCCGGCACGTGGTTGGACCAATCGTCAAGTATGACGATATTTTCTTTGACTGGCTTCAGAACCAGATGTTGATGGTCGATGATTATGCATATGTTGGGTTGGATTTCTGAGGAGATCTGGATTTAGCACTGCCTGAGGATGCTCAGTGGGGAGACCTCGGTAAGAAGTACACGCATTTTCTTTTTTAAATGTTTTTTGAATTTTTTATCATATTCAAATATTTTTGTTTTATGTATTTATCCAAAGACTAACACAAAATGTTTGTTGATAACACATATGTTGGACTGTATAGACCTCCTAACACCTCTCCTATCAAGTGACGAGGAGAGGTAGCAGTAGTAGCACCACAGTATGCCAAAGATTATCAGGTGGTGAGGCAGAATTTAGAGGGTCTGACAGCAGACATTCCAGAAATGACTCTGGAAGAGATTCCATGGCGCGATCAGCGTCACACTGTAGGGGTATCAGCAGCTATGAGTCGACTGCTCCGTAGAGTTGCTAGGGCAGTTGTGTGTTACCATTAATTTCATCCGTGACGTCACTTTGTAGAAGCTATAAGCTTCAATTTTTGATATTTTGGTCTTCGGACAAACTTTTTGGAAAAATCAAACTCTTTTGATCGTTATATATATAGATGGTTTCTACCGGTTTACTTTATATTGTGTGAATTTTAATGTGTTTGATTTATAAATGGTTCAAATGTCTGTCCAATACATAATTAGCCAATGCATCTGTTAATGTATTAAAACACCTGGGAATATGCTGATTTTCAATGTGATCAAAATATCGTTCCAAGAGGCGAATTCAAAAATACACCCGTAACAAAGTAGGACTTCGAATAGAGTAGATATTACTTAGCTGTAGCACTACAATATGCGAGTCAAGTCGCACAACCAAATGACGAATTCCATGTGAGATAGCATCAACCAATAATTCAATGATGGCGCTGTACTCTATGATGTTGTTGGTTGCACAACCAAGACATACACCTCGTAAAGATATAATTTCGTTTGTTGGGGCATATATTTCCCATGCAGCAGAAGCTAGGTTTCGAGTACTACGACTAGCACCATCAGCGAAGCCAATATAGGGTAGCGAAGACTCCGACATCTGGCAATCAAACACAACGTCACATAAGGGCAAAGACCAGATAACGTCAAAAGAAAACTAAACACACACAAAGTATGATACATAAAATACAAGTACTTGTGCACAAATGATTTATGCATAGTACTTCTTCAAGTACAACCCATTCCTAGGTTCACTCAAAGGGATACCATCGTAATCGACCAGCTCATATGGTCATTTTTCCAAAACTTGGCTAACAATATAAGGACCTCGCCACATTGGTTCGAATTTCCCAGCTCCTAACACATCTCGATCATGTTCATAAAGAAGAACAAGATCAACTTCAAAGAAAACGTGAGGCTTGACATGCTTGTCATACTGTGCCTTGACACGTTTCTTTTGGGATTCTATTACTAGAGTGGTGTCACGTCGAGTTTCGTCTAATCGAATCAAATATAATAGACGTTCTTCTTCAAGAGAAGTATTGGGTAAGATTTCGATGGCTAGCTTCAGATAAGGTATCTCACATTCTATTGGAAGAATGGCTTCCACACCATAGACTAAACGAAAAGGCGTAAACCCCGTAGCGGATTTGACAGATGTTTGATATACCCACAATGTTGAAAACAACATCGTGTGCCAGCTTGTTTTATGAATTCCTATCATCCGTCGAATCATAGTTATAAGAAATTTATTGATTGCTTCGACTTGGCCATTAGCTTGCGGATAATAAGGTGTTGAGTTATCATGACGAAGAACCAACTTTTCCGTAAGTTCAGACATAAAATTCCTAAAATGACTACCGTGATCATTAACGATAGCTTGAGGAACACCAAAACGAGCTATGATATGGTTGAAAAGAAACAACGCTACAGTCTTTCCAGTATTATCGAATGTTGGCATCGCCTCGGCCCATTTTGTAAAGTAATCAACAACTACAATGATGTAACCATGCCCCCCGGCTGAGTGAGGGTGAAAGGTCATGAAATCAATGCCCCATTTTGCAAAAGGACCAACTGAGACCACAGGGTGAAGAGGAGCAGGATGTGACTGAATTTTCTGATTGTAGGTCTTGCAGGCATGGCACTTCTAAACAACAGTAATGCAGTTGTTAAACAGGGAAGGCCAAAAATATTCTATGCGTAAGATCTTATGGGCAGTAGCATACCCAGACATATGACCACCACATGCTCCAGAATGGTAGTCATTCGGATATTTCTCGGCTTCATCAAATGTAAAACAACGTCGAAATACAGAGTCAATTCCGCGACGGTAAAGAGTATCTCCAAGGATAATGTACTGACGAGCTTGATAACGGACATGACATCGTTCAGTACTAGACAAAGCAGGCCGAAAAGTATGGGTTTGAAGATATATAATGATATCTCCATACCAAAGATCGTCAGTGCCAATAAGAAAAAGAGATTCATCAGGCAATGAATCTACTACTACCTTTTCCGTGGCAGAATGAGGAAAATCACATATTGATTCAGCAAAAACCAAGGATTTCTTAGACGTGGTGTGATCAAATTCCAAGTCAAACTCCTGGAGTATGACAATCCATTTGGAGTACTTTCCCCCTAGCAATTGACGTGTCAAAATATGTTGCATAGGGTTGCAATGAGAAATCACTGTAGTTTTCTGTGAAAGAATATAATGCCGAAAGTGTTGAATGGCTTGAACGGCAGCCAAAGCCAGTTTTTCAACATGTTGATACTTGATTTCTGTTGATGTAAGACTTTGACTCAAGTAATAAATAACATGTTCATTGTGTGCATCATCCTCTTGAACGAGAACCATGCCAATGGTATACTCGGAGGCAACAAGATAAAGAAAGTAATCATGACTATAATCAGGAGGAATGAGAAGTGGAGCTCTCGTGAGGGACAACTTCAAAGCTTCGAAAGAATTGTTGGCAACAACATCCCAGACAAACTCTGAATCTTTCTTTAGTAGTCGTGTAAAACCACGAGTAATCTTAGTGTAATTAGGGATGAAACGACGAAGAAAGTTTGCTTTCCCCTGCAAAATCTGCAACTAGTGCAGTGTAGAAGGAGGAGGAAGATTAAGAATCGCCTCAACCTTAAGAGGATCTACCCGGATCCCTTGACGTGAAACGATGAAACCTAGGAGACGGCCTGATTCTACGCAAAAAATGCATTTATGAGGATTTAAATGAATGTGATAGAATCGACAATGAACGAAAATTGCTCGGAGATGAGAGGGGTGATCGACTCGGTGTAAAGAATGAGATGGTAAATTGTCCAAATAGGGTTGAACGATATTCTTTATATCATGAAAAGCATAAGACATAGCACGTTGAAACGTCGCACCAGCGTTCTTAAGACCGAAGGGGAGTTTCCTATAAGCAAAAGTACCCCAAGGACAAATAAAATCAGTTTTATGTTAGTCCTTGGGAGTGATGTTAATTTGATTATAGCCGGAGAAACCATCCATAAGAGAAAACATTTCACTTCCGGCACAGTCATCGACAATCTGGTCGACGAAAGGGGTTGGAAAGTTGTCTTTCAGACAGGCTTTGTTAATATCCCTATAATCAACACATACACGTACACTACCACCTTTCTTATCAATCAGTACAGGGTTGGAAACCCATTCTGTCAGAGCCACCAGATAAATAAAACTGGCCTTGAGAAGTTTTTCAACTTCGAGTTTGATAGCCACCGCTTTACGTGGGTGGACCGGACGAAGGCGCTGCCAAACTGGTTAAGCTCTGGGGTATGTCTTTATCTCATGAACAAAAATAGAAGGGTCGATACCTGGCATCTCTTCGTAGCTCCAAGCGAATATGTCACGAAATTATTTAAACAGAGATGTATAGATGACGATTTCATCCGGAGAACACGAAGCTCCAATGTGAACATTTTCAACTATCCCAAGTTTAATGGATATATCAACGGGAATCATGGGAGAGATATTACTGAGGTTCCCTTTGGCAAACACATCACGTGTAGATCTGAGAACGGTCGATATGACAACAACAGTCGACGGAGTCGAAATCCGGTGGTAGTTCTTGAGAGTGTGTTGTTCCAGAAAGAGTATGGAACGATGATGCCCATCGTCCCAAGGGGTACCCTCCATGACGGACATGATCATCTCATCAGTGGGAAAGATAACACGGAAAGGATTGGGAGACAAATCAGTAAGAGAGGGTGTAGAAGGTGTTGCCGATTGAATGGCGTGATAAGCAGACTCAACCGGACTTAACGGCATGACATTGCTGAAACGAGTGTGATCTCCAGGGTCAGGGACTATCCAAGAGTCGGAAGACACAGGAAGTTCATGAGGTGACGGAGATCATGTTAATTGAAGCAACTGACGGGCGTGGAACATCGGGCAGTGGTGGAATGGGGAAAGTACCCATTAACGAAGAGTATTTTAAGAGGCCAACACCAACATTCTCATAACCCGGTGGGGTTTTAGCTATAAACGACACATTGCCAGTACAAGTATCAGAATTAAAGAAGGCAAGTTGATCAACCGTAACAACCTTTCCTTGATGAGGAAATCATACTACACGGAGAGGTGTTGACACAACAACACACATAGAATCTATCCAGCTACGACCAAGTAGAAGATTATAATCAAGGGGAGCATAAAAAACTTCCACTTCAACTTGGACTGTCTTACCTTCTAGAGTAATAGGCAACGATGGAAGAACATCGTAAGGCTTAAAAACAGAGCCATTGAAGGCTTTCAAAGTATTTTGTGATTCATTTAAAGGAGGAGAGCCGATGGATTTCCAACAAGAAAAAGACATTACACACATAGAGGCACCCTCATCGATAACAGTTCGACAAATATTATTGTCAGAGACCACAACTTGTATCTGGAACGCGAGCTGAGGGGGTAACCTTGGAATATGATCTTCCAAGTCAAAGACTATTAAATTCATATCTGTTGGATCAATTCCACCTATATATTTCAATAGAACCCTTCGTCGTGCAGGACAAGACTGAAGGACTTCAAGGGCAGACATCGTTGAAGGTGCTTGGGCCAGATCTTCCACAATGCTGTAGTTCTGGGATGCACAAGCATGAGGATTGAAAGCCCATTTCCTAACAACACCTTTTGGGGGTGGTCGCAAAACTGTATCAAGGCTCGGTCGTTCGACATGAAGAGGACCGTTTGTAGGTGGAGTCAGTGGAGAGGGTTGTACCAAAGCTGGAGGTACATCGTCAACCTTCTCCTTAGATGGAGTATAGTCTTTAGCTCTAGTCATGAGTGCACCATTTTTTTTCTTAGAATCACCGGTACACATCAAAACATATGATGTCGTAGAAGTAGATGGTTGTTCATGGATGACCAACTGGGCCTATTGTTGAGACGGGAAGGGTTGGGACAAGACTACCGGCGTAGATGGTTTTGGTGTACCTTGAAGGAACTTAGTAACCTCAGCACGTCATGGAAAATCCTTCATGTAGTGATCATCACCACAAATAAGGCAAGGATATCGTGGTTTGCGCTTATCCTGATCTTCAACAGGAGGAGTTTTAGTTTGCTCATTTTGATTATTATTTTTACCCTCCTTATTCTTTCCTCTCCCTTTCTTTGATTTATTTTTACCAGTCGGGGAAGATTGAACAACGTTCACCTCAAAAGTTTTACCGGTGGAAGTGGCAGGAGACGGAGCATTTTGAACATTATAAGAGGTAGATTTAGGGGTTGTACTTGAAACTGAATATGAGTGGGCATGGGCTGTGCCAATCACACCATCAGCTGCATGCGAAGCAACTGGAGTAGTTGAAGCGATGGAAGCACCAGGACGAGGTAATTCAGGTAGAAAATCGTAAAGTGGTCCCATCTGTGAATAAACGAGATCAAGATATTGAGCACAATTGATAGCCTGCTCCTTCATAACAACACCACCCATGGCAATGTCTTTACCAATTTCATTCACGAAGGATTTCGTAAACCATTCTTCTAGTAACTGATGAGGGAGTTCAAGTTTAATGAGACGTCGTCTCCTTCGCCACTCATGGATATGATCAGATATATGAGTGCCTTTAGTCTGTTTGAAGGAAGTCAAAATCTCAGTCCCAGTATCATAACGGATTGGTAACTGGTAATGTGTAAGAAAAGCCATAGCTAGGGTGTTAAAATTAGAGAAGAAACCTCGTGGTAATTCAATATACCACGTCGCAGCAGAACCTGTAAGGGTTCATTGAAAAAGACGTAGACGAATAGAATCATCCATCAACGAGTTGGATGAACACCATAGATGAAAATTCATAACGTGATTATTCGGGTCCTCTCTGACTTTGCCATCGAATTTCAGAATGTCCAATGGAAGCTTGGTGGACATCATAGGCCATTGGGGAGAGTGACGAATAGGATCATTTAGAATCCTAGACAAATATGGAAAATCCAAAGTAGCAAGAAAAGGTAACTGTCTATTCACCTGCAGGTACTGGTGACTTTGGGGTGGAAGCCCTGTCGGTAAACCAGTAGGGTCGTATGTAGTCTACCCATAGTGAGAAGACCTTGGCTAATTCGGTGGTGGCTGGTGAGGATAGTAGTTCCAAGGATGATAACCTTGAGTTTGAGTGGGGACCTGAGTTTGAGTATTGTGACTCTGACCCCAAATAGGATTAGGTATACTTGGATATGGTTGGCCTATAGTAGGGACAGTTTGCTGCCCCCCAGTATTTTGAGGAAAGTTTTGTAGAATCTGATTCCAATACTGGGCCAATTTAGGAGGTATGTTTTGTCCAAAAGGTGAGGTGGGTCCTCCAATCGTAGGTTGTATGCCAACCGAAGGTTGTGTAGTAATTGGATTATGACTAGTAAGAGGAAATTGAATCATACCACCTTGTCCACCAACGAGAATCTGCAAGTTTGGTGTAATGGACGGTATAGTACCACTAGGATTAGGATTGCAGGAAGTAAATTGAGGGAGTGTCGGGATAAAACTGGGAATATGACGCCCAAGAAAAGGAGGACCACCTGGAGAACCAGCTGGGGTTTGCGGAGGTGTTGGATTGGAAGCATTCAATGCATGGTAACCAGGAGGTAATGTCGGGTTAACATCAGGCATTCACTGGGTATTGATAGGAGCAAGACTAGCTGCAGTAATTCTGGTTTGGACACTTGTAGTATTCGCGAGATGGGCCATCTCAGGAGGGAGAAAAAAGTGATAATTGGTAGTCACTGGTGTAGTTTCTGTCTCAGAAAACACTGGAGGGTTGATTTCGTAGACTGTAGGTGACTCAGTACCAAAAAGGACTCATCGGAAATCACCTTACCAAAAAGGATCTTGGCCTATTACACCAGAAGAAGGCCCAACGGTTGATTCATAAGATGTAACAATTGCTTCTTCAGAAGAATTTAATCGCACAAAAGGTTGTTCACCACGGCGAATGCGATAGTCCTCTCTAGTATTGGTAATTCAAAAAGATTCTAGAGAGTCAGTTGATTCTACTAGTGGTTTGGTAACAACGGGGACGTCACTTGTTTCCACGTGTGGTGGAGTAACAACTGGGACTTCACTCTGATGAGGAGAGCCCTCAGGTGTACTGGTAGGCAAGGGTTGAGAACCGTCTAGATGCTCTGGAGATAATCCTTGCATTCTATGTGAATGACATGGGGGAGAAATTGTAAATGAGTGACAAGCTCCGCGACGAAATTCCTATGGTCAGCTTCGAGAAATAAACAACACACACTAGTAAACAAAATCTAAGAAGCAATCACCAAGCAAACAAGACCTTCTAATATCGAAGCCACTAGTTGGTGATGAAATCCAACATCGCAACAACGAGACGAGAAGGGGCAGGGCTAGAGTGGAAAAGTTACGGTGATGACCTGCTTAACGGACTTACACCCTGGTGCAAGCTCCCACACATAATCGTGGGTATACTCTCCAAGGAGCCCGAGT
>JASDQU010099541.1:0-19262 GCA_032191745.1 Picea mariana
GAAGAGGATAAGGTGAGGAGGTTAGGATGATCCCACTAAATCATGAAAGCGAGTAAGATCCAAACCATTCGGATGCCACCTCACCATGGAAGTTTCTCCTTCTAGAAGATTCAAGAAAACACTCATTTTTCCCACGTGTAAGCATTCTCGCACCCTACCTATAGAGCAGACTATGAAATCCTCATGACCTATCTATGATGTAGCCTATGAGAATCAGGCATTCTCTCACCCTAGCTATAATGCAATCTGTGAAATTCCTTTTTTATAGGGTTTTTACAAAGGAAAATGCAACTTCTTTTCTCAGGAAAAGTTCTTCTCCCTTCCTTCTTTAGGAACTCAGGCCAGTGACCGCTCCGAAGACAAGTAATAGGTTTACATCATTAATGGTCATAGGGATGACGAAAATAATGTGTAACAAAGGGAAGAGAAGGATCGATCGATGATGGACTCAGGTTAATGACTTGGATTTCCCTATTCAAGGGAAGAGTGGGATTGACCGACGAGGAAACCAGATAGACAACTTTAACTTCACTCTTCTAAGGAAGAGCGAGATCAACAGATGATAAAACTAGATCGACCATTTCAAAAACCAATGGTAGGTTGGGAGAGAGCTTACAGTAAGCAGTTAGAAGTCTTGGCTAAGAAACAATCATGTCTTCCAACAATTTAGACATATGTACACCTTGGTGTAAGTTCCCATATGGCACAACCATGGGTTACCCTCCAAGGATCCTAAGTGAGTTTGACCAATGTTTGGTCTGGGTAAAACAAATACTTTCCCCTTCATCATCACCTTGTGTAAAAACCCTAGATATTATGGACACTAAGACTACCACTTACAAAAACAAAATCCCAGGGAAACAATCGACAGTCAAGTATACATGCAAGGGAAGGGATGAAACCCGAAATCCCCTTGAGAGGTGCCTCTTATTGAGGTGTGAATCTCCCAAGTGATCACCGAGTGTCTAACAACACCATTTGTAATATGTGCATACCACTCCACCATGACCAATGAAGCAAGGTTAGTTACTCCGCTAGCCCCAATGTGACCTCATGATTGACCCTTCTGTGATAAGGGATTCCTAAGATAGTGATGCAACAAATGGATTTCTGTCTCTAACTCAAGATCCTATGTTTTTTTTATAGCTTTCAAAATTCATCTTCACCACCTATTCTAAATCCATCCAACTAATCTAATGTAGGTTTTTAGATCCTTGGAAAGAAAACTTTATAGATAGATTTTAATTAGTGCTTTGATTTTATGGTTGTTAGTTACTGAAAAGTATGGAAATGAAACTGATGATATTTGGACTTGAATCTTAAAACCATGCAAAATAAAAATGAAATGAAAAAAAAATAATTTTGATGAATGCTAACTATGGAAAGGATAATAGTCTTTTTTCCATTCCCAAAAGAATAAACCCAATGATGTAGCAAAAACAATTCCTAAATCCTAACAAAATGTTCAAGACAATGTTTCTAAGTAGAATGCAATCAAATTATCTTTGTTTGGTTCTAAAATGTAATGTAATCAAATAAAATTTCTTAATGATTCTTTCCTTTCAAATGAAATGAAAGAGTTCAAGGTTGATATAGAAAATAACATGAATAAAAAAGAATATCCAAACAAAGACACATTCAAACGCTCTAAAACTGAAATAATCAAACATATAAATGACCTCTAACACTAAGTTAGGAATGAAATTCGAAAGAAAAAAATAACTATAAAAAAGGATTTAAGACCAACATATTTGAGATCAATTTATGTTGAAACATACCCTGAAAGATTTAGAATTGACTTGATGGATCAAAAATTGCCAAAAAGAAAATTGAAAAAAAAAGGGTTTGATGCACTATATTGTCTCCAAGTTAATGAAATGAAGTTTCAAAAATGACAAAAAAAAAACTTGAAATCTTTCAGAAAGCAACAAAAATAATTCTAACGATTGGACAATAACCCAAAGATCAAAACCATTGACAATCAAAACTGCATTCAAGAATCAAATAAAACTTGAATGTTTGACCTTTCAAAACTTGATCCAAGACAATAGGGTATAAACAAAAAGAGTGATAATATCAAACCTTTCAAAAAACCAAAGTCCTAATAAATGCAACAAGGATCCGAGGCCTAATTATGAGTAAAAAAGGATCAAGAAAGAGAGAGTATAAGGACCAAAAAACATTCCAGAAACAGGGGGGCCACTCCTGTGAGCAAGCAGATAGGTATCCTAGGGAGGAGGACACTCCCTAATACACTATCATAGGGAATCTAGGATGCTCCTTAGGGGTTAAAAAGATAGATTCCCTAAGGAGGGGATGCTTTGTAGGCCACAATGAGGGGGGGCATATGTTGGGGCTCAGAAATGTCATATTTTCATCATTCTTCACATTTCATTGCCCCATTGACCTTTCATGATATCATTTCCATAAATATACTTGGGTTTCACCTTATTGTTCTCCACTTTATTCATTTTAGTATTAAAAGGTAATTTGTGACTAAATGTTAGAAAATTGACATGTTTTCATATATATCTCAAATATGTGTGAACTTTGTAATGTGTAGGAATATATGAAGGATTAATTCAAAGGACTTCTCGAATACTTCCTCCACCATTTCAATATTTGAGGAGACAATTCAAGCCCATTCCAAGGAGAATATCATGGATATTTGGTTGGAATATCTTATCTAAGATATATGAGAGATATGTGTGAAGATTTGAAGGGATTATATTTTGTAATAATGGGAAATAGGTTGAGAGAAAAGTGGATCTATAATAATGAGATGCTTACCTTATCTTCAAGGTTCTCACGTATAAAAGAAAGTTCTCTCTCTTCATGAGAATTCAATTAGGAGAAATTAGAATTAAATTAGTTGTAAGTAGAGAATTAGAGTAGTCATTAATGGTAGTCATTAGGATTCGAAAGAGAAAGGGATTCTTAGCTTTGATTCATGGTTTTGGTTTTCATGCTTTTATTATTTTGTTATGAAGATTGATTTGGTTATTGTAATAGAATATTGATTCATTGGCCTGAGCTCACATATGTTGTTGTGTTATTTAACTTTTCACATGTTGTACTTGCTTTTCCTTCATGTAGTTCTCCATTTCGAGATTAATTCCTTCACACAATTTCTCATTCCTAGATTAATTTCATTTACGCAACTATATTAATTCAATACCAAGTCCTGTGTTAGATTAATGATTATATTTCAATCGTGTGTTAGATTAACGATTCAATTTCAGTTGTATATTAAACATTAGATTAGATTAGTCCCGCTTCAATCTTGCATATACTTTGTGTGTGCTTCGTCAGTTTATGAACCCCAGGTTGACAAATTAGATAGTTGGGTAAATACTACAATGTAATTAATTCAACATTAGTTCGGTCCAATGTAACGACTATTGTTCCTTTTGTTTCAATTGTTGTTCTTTTGAATAGAACAACTATCATTCCCTTTACGATTGTTGTTCCTTTACAGGTGTTGCATCTCTCAAGGCTAGGTATTGAAAACGAAAGGTAAGAACCTACGTAGGTGACAAGTAAAATTCTTGTGCTAGCACCCACCTTTGGTTGATGCATAGAGGTTGTTTTTAGGACATCTTTAGAGCCCAACAACATCCTAGCTCTAAACAAGCCAAAATAAGTGGTCCAGATCAAGTGGAATTCAACCTAGACTTAATAAAACGATAACAAAGGACTTTGTAGACTAATGAAAGAGAATGGAAACAAAGAGAACATCAGAAAGAAAGAATTCAAATCAACAATGAAAAATGAAAGAGAATAAAAACCAAGGAAACACTCGTTCCTCAGTGGAGTTGCCAAAAAATGTAGTAGGAAATCTTCCCTTGTGAACATGTTGATTTCACCTTAGCTAGGTTTTATTAAACTAAGATAGTTTAAAACAAATGGTGCCTAACATTCCCGAATCACATCCATTCATACATGAAATGAGAGAGAAAAGGAGAAGGAGAGAAAAATACATGTCTATGTTGGTTGTCCTCACTACTCCTTGTCCCTCTAAAGTTGGATTCAAGCCAACTACAAATGTAGTCTACCTACAAAATAATAATAATACCCTTGTCTTCTACTAGTTACAACAAGTTAGGTAAATACTATCCTAATCAATTTACACTCATTCAAACATGAATTTAAACAACAATGGAAATGAGGAAATAGGGAAAGTTAATGTATAAAAAAAACAATGGATCTTGCAATGGGATTCAATCTTCCTCCATGCTTCTCCTTTCCATCCCCTTATATGCACTACCAAAATACTTTTGAAGTATGATATAAAAAGTCTTATACCTTCCATATGAAACTCCTTCAACCTTGAGAGGCCTAGTTTATATAGGAGCTTGGGAGTTTTAACCAACATAGGGAATCAAGGGAATGATTGAGGATTAGGTGCATAAGGTTTAGATTATCCCTCATTAGGTTAGGATTTAATTCCCAAATTATAATATCTCGAGCTCACGAGTCACCCCAAACAATAACAACCCAAATATGCTTGAAACTTATCCCACATAAAAAGGAGCAATTGGTTAAAATTGTCCTAAGTGGAAGGACATTCCCCTAGAGTGGCAGACAAGTCGTTATGGATGCTCCCAAAAGGTATACCAAGGGTAATCCATGTGGGGGGAATAGTCCCTATGCATGATAAGGGAGGCATCCTTCTTCCAACCAAGCCAAAAATTGAAGGAAAAAGTCATGTTTTCGACCTCCAAAATGGGTTTTTCTTCTCTCCAGTGGCTAGGGATGATGACAAAATGTTGTTCCATGGTTTCAAAGAGATAAAACAATAATGTGACACTTAGGAAAGTGTTTTTTTGAAATTACGACACTCAGAAACACAATTGTACATAACTACAACACTTAATGCAAAAGTGACATAAGTGCGACACTCAGTCCGACACTAGACTGTGTGCAAATTTTACATATAAAACCACCCTATTTTGTAGGTGATTCCCTAATGTATAGGGGAACATTCTTACCAAATAATATTCTCATGTATGGAAGATCCATCAACATTAGACTATCAACCATAGGAAAATAATTACCTAGGTGAGTGTGTAATATCTCCAAAATAATTTCCCCTAATGATTCCTTTGGTTCTATAAGACCTCTTGCAAGAGTGATGCCTAGAGATATCCTTGCTCCTACTAGAATTTCTTGAATTATGTCCATAATGCATTTTCTTCTGCATAAATCAAAATTTGAAGCATTGTAGAATTCGACTTGTTTTATTCCTCCTAAGCATTAATCAACCTTCATTATCTACTCCACCTTCAAATTTCTCATGGTATCTACAATATTTGGAGGAGTCTCTTTATTTCATTGTTCATTTGACTTAGTCTCTACATGCATCCCATGTATATTTTCACCTATGATGTCTTCTCTATGGTCAAAATGGTTGTGTACATCTTCCATGATGGTAATATGCTATATCTGACAATACTCAACCTTTTTAATGTAACTAGGTAGTAGATACCATGTACAACAACAATTTTGTTATCTTAATCAACGGAAACAAAACATCATCTTATTAGTATGTTATGATTTTTGAACTTGTGCATCATTTTCAAATGCAATAAAATCATAAGCCCATTTCTTTAATCAAATATAGAAAAAAATTCACTGGTTTATGAATTCATATTGGAAATTATGGAGTTGATGGGGGAAATATTGTAATCTAGGGGTAAGTAGGGAGAGTTACCAATGGTCCTTACATAAGAATCATAGAGGATACACAAAAATATGTATATAGACAATGACATACACAAGTAGTGAGAGCCAAAAGATTTGTATTTATTAATGGATATAACAATGCAGTACAATTTATAAAATCTCGTGCAAAGAGCCATTAGAGTATCCATGTGCTTGTCTATTTATATTCCTATATGTCTAGTTACCAGGTAGTTGTAACTACATTACTGCCTGGGTCAGGTCGGTTAGTAGATACTTTGACCAGCTTACACTTTTGACTAAAATAGTTGATCGATTATCTTGTACTCAACTGGTGGGTCTAGTTGATAGAATCGACTAGCCCCTACAACATATCCCCACACCTCAATTCCTTTCTCGTCCCAAGCAAGAGGGGAGTATAAACAATTAACCTTACATTTCTTTATTACAATATTGAGAAGTAGATGATGAAGAGAGAAAGGAAAATTGAAATAGGAGGAGACAAAGTATTCATGTGCTTGATCTACTTAAGGTGTTGTGCTTGACAACTTTGTTGTGCCTGGATCTTCATCATTGGAATCAAATATGTGTTATTTTCTATTTAAATGAGGTGTTGGTCATGTTTCTATGCTTGTTGGGTTGAAGATGTTGTCTTCTAGTGAGTGGGATGTTCCCTTAGTGCCACTTCTAAATTGTCTGAATGCCCTATTTTGGTAGTATCCATGGTTTTGAATCCACAACCATTTCTTCTCACACAAGAGTGTTATTTGAAATGATATTTTGACATTTTCTTTTCACGTTTTGTTCAAGTAACCTGAACAAGCATGTGGATTCCATCACCATTCATTGGGATGATTAGATCAAATTCTCCACTTCCTCTAAGAGTTGATCGGTTGAAACAACAGAGGAGAACTCATGCCTTTATGAGATGGTGAATTTATTATTCTAACATCTCTGACCAAGATGGATGACCCACTTCTGATTTCTGAGGGTCTAGTTATAGGGGGTCATGATTTGATAAGTTCTTCAAATCCATGGTCTATGTTTTAAAACTTAACTCTTTGAAAAATGGTTTTCTCCTTTCTTGAGATCTTTTATATAGGGTTTGGATTTGTGATATTGAATGAAATATGAGCGATAGTGGAATATTTCACATGTGACTCAGTCTCCTAAGATATAGAAGTGCAGGGTTGGTGATGCTAGTTTTCCTTTATGACCAAATAGATTAGTATTGACATGCATTCAATTACTTTTTTGTACACCTACAAATCCTTGTTTTCTTGCAAATATATATTGCTTTTCCCAACCGGATTATTTGCAAGTGTTTGAGCTACAGTCATGATTATTGAAGAGTTGGAGATCTTTGTGCGAGTGGACATTTATGTCAGTGATGAAATGGAAATCATGTGATCCCAGTTAGGAATTAATCATGGAGGTTTTTGATTGATTGTTCATACGTGTTGAGACCATATTATTGTTACATTGGCAAATGTGCAACAATCATCCATGTCACATCAGTCATTAATGTTTTCTTTATTCTTGTTAGTCCTTCCCTGACACAATTTGAATGCATTTTATTTACTAGCATCAACGTTTTCTTGGTCGGTATTTTCCTGAACTCGACCAATGAGGTATCCTCTATTAATGCCTAGTCGGTACATGGGTTGATCGATTGTTGTTCTTAAATCATTAGTTTTTTCTTTTGTTGGTGCGACTTAGTCGGTGTTCTTTTTTAAGCCCTACTCTGTCTGTATTATATCAACATTCCTTTCGCTCACTTGATCCACACTGACTTGATTTCGATCTATCTCGATCACTTGATTGTATTTTCATCAGTATTTTCCTTAGGCTAGGTGATGGACTAGTATGTCAGTCATGTCTTTGTCTTCTTTCTCTCGGGATTGACCTGGGGATTCTTCCTCTCTCCATTTTCATTATTTGTTTATTTTTCTTTTATTCCTTGATGGATATTTAATACTTCAATTTTCTTTCACGTTTTCTTATACATGAATTTTTATAACTGATTTTTTTTATAAGACTAAGAAGGTTTTATTTTTATAAGTATATGATTAGTCGTATTGTCCTGATTCTGATCACAATGTCATATTTTTGTCCCTATTGGAATTTTCTTGCTAGATCCTTCCAACAGGGTTCTTATCATTCAATGGGGATACCTTTTGAGATGGGCACCATTAATTAATTTTTTTAATGGGTACCCCAACAGTGTCCAGAGTTGGACAACTTTGGTTTATCGAATATCTTCGATAACATAAGGATCAAGCCACGTTGTCTCTAGTTTTCTTGGTTTATCTTTCATATGACTGTCATACAACAAAACTAAATATCTATTTTTTATATCCTTCTTATTTATGTGTCAATCATGCCATGTTTTCTTCTATTTATTTTGTAGCTCCTGATGATGCATTGTGATTAGTATTCCTTCCTCCATCTTGTTCAATTGGTGCATTCATTTGTTCATACTTTTTCTTTTCTCAAATTTTGCTACAGTAGCAACCCTGTCGGAGTTGGTCTAGAAGTGCAAGGGAAAAATATTTTTTTTTCCATAGATGAGATTGAATGCATTCTGACTTGTCAATCATTTATATGCTAATATATATTCCCATAGAATAGTGGGAATCTGCTCGGCCCAGTCATTTTTGTTGATGCCACAAATATTTGTAATTCCTTTATGTAACATTTTGTTAAAAGCTTCGACCACCCCATTTTCTTGTGGGTGATAGGTTGTTGTTCATCTATGGTCGATAAAAAATTTCTCTAGCAAGATTTTAGTTATTTCATTCACAAACTGTTTTCTCTGGTCACTAATTAGTGTAAGAGGACAACCGAACCTTTTGATTATATTCCCATAGATGAATTTTTTTGTGACATATTTGGTACATGATTTTAACGTCTCAGCTTCTTCCCTCTTAGTCACATATTCTACAACAATGATGGTATACTTATCACCAATTCTTATTTCTTTGTGGAAAGGGTTCAATAAATTTGACGACCTAGATTTCAAATGCTTAATTAGGATTTAACGAACTTAGAGGCATTTTGTTTTTCCACATAGGTCGACCAATCCTTTGAAAAATATCACATTTTCTAACTTGATCCTGACAGTATTTATGTATAGTTGGCCACCATAGGCCTACCTATAGTATCTTCTTGGCTATCGTGTTGGCCTGGAAGTGACCCCCATATGATCCTTTGTGAGCCTCATTAATGATGTATTCCCTTTCATGTTCTGGAACACAACTCTTTAGGATGTCATCGGTTCCCATTTTATACAGATACTCGTTTATGATTGTGAATGGTGCAAATTTTAGGGCTAACACTTTTTTTTTTTGTCAAGAGATATTCTAGAGCCTTTCCTTCTTATAGGAAGTTTTCTGTATCTTCTAAATCCTTAGGAGCAGTTTTGACTTGGAATAAGTGTGTATCTAGAAGATCATCGTCGATTCATGTCGGGTCTTCTCCCATTTGAATTCATGATAGGTGGTTGGGTCCGACTTTTTTTTCTCCAAATCGTATGATTTTGTCAAATTCAAACCCCTGAAATAAAAGTATCCAACAACAAATATTTCCTTCATGGAATGGTTTATTAACCAAATATTTCAATGCTTGATGGTCTGTAAAAAAATGTGAACGGATTGGAAAGTAAGTAATGACAAAAAATTTGTAGAGAAAACATCATTGATAAGGCTTCCCTTTCTGTGGTCGAAAATTTTCTTTCAGCCTTGTTCAATTTTCAACTTGTGTAAGCATTTGGATGATCAGCTGTGTCATCGTATGGTTGTGCTAGGACCAAACCGACAAAAATGTTGGAGGCATCAACATGTACATGAAACCTTCTTGACCAATGAGGAAATTTTAACATGGGGGCTTTGAGAAACTTCTTGTTTCGAAATTCAAAGGATTCCTGACAATCTTGGCTCCATATAAAATAAATTTATTTTTGTAGAAGCTCATCCATTGGAAATGTGATTTCCAAATAGTGGTGTATAAAAGTTCTATAGTATCTAGTGTGTCCTAGGAAATTTTTTATTTGTCTTTGGTTCATAGGTGGCTTTAAGTCAACCAAGATTTTAATCTTTTCCATGTTGACCTTTACTCCATGTTTACATACCATATGTCCTAACAAGATTCCAATTGGTGTAGAAAATATGCATTTCTTGATGTTTAAAGATAGTTGGATTTTCCTGAATCATTCTTGAATAATCCTAATCCATTGTATATGATTTTTAAGTAGGTTGTATATTGTCCAGTCACCAATGTAGACAACCATATTTATATATATATATATATTCTTGAAATTACTTAACTAATATTATCTAGAAAGGCTATTGGTGCATTCTTCAGTCCAAATGGCATGACTCCGTAAGAGAAATAGAAAAATTCTGAGACAAATGTTCTCATTGGATGATCTTATTTTTCTATTGGCACCTAGTTATAACCTGAGAACCCATCGGTAAATGAGTAAAATTCATGAGCAACAACTTCATTAATTATTTCATCAATGAAGGGGGTGGGGAAGGAATTTTTCATGATCAATTTATTGTGTCCCTTGAAATAAAAAAATATTCTTAGTTTCTTGGGATTCTGTTTCTCTGGTTGCACCACCATGGGGCTTTCCCATTATTCTTTTTTGATGGGGTAAATGATACCTTATTGTAGCATTCCTTTGATCTATTTTTGGACATTCGACTTATATTTATGGGATAGTTTGTATGTTCATTTTTTTATTGGCTTTTCTCATGGAATGAGTTATATCTTCATCTCTCAGATTTCTTGTACAAGTCCTTTCAAGTCCTTGTAGTCATGGGAAAAAAGTCTTGATATTATTTTAACAAGTTGACTATGTCATCTATTTTCTTGTTCTTCCAACAATTAACTATTCGTACCATTTTTGGGAGATGGTCATTTGATATGTCAAATAATTTTATTTTAACTTCGGCCTCCATCCATTTTGGTGGTTTTGCTCATCAAGATAACATTCCCCTTCTTTGATTTTTGCAAATATTTCTGGGAAGTTTGGTTGTTCATGGTATTATTTTTGTTCTGTAGTTATATTTAATACTGATTTGACATGGTTTTTCATTGTTGGGTGGTCTCTTTTCCATTGAAATATTTTTCATGTGCATCTTATATTTTCAATGTCAAGTCTTCACATTGTCGATGCTTTCATGTTTTCCTTTGACACAAGATTACAATTCGATGTCAATCCTAGATCCATCTTCATCCTCCCTTTTTCTTTTTGTGTAGTTTGTGTCATATTTTGTATGAAGATTCTTATTTCTTGTGGTTCTTCTCTCAGGTGTTTCTCTTCTGGAATGAATTCAAAGTCTTGCACAAAGTTTTCTGTAATTTCCACCCAATTTAACATATGGACGCAAGGTTCCTCGATCTTATACAATTTATTTGGTATTTCATCTAAGATGCTTGGAAACATGTGGGACCATACCCCTTTGTCTTTGTAACCTATTCTTCTCCACTTCTTTTCACATCGATGAATATTCTCTATTGGATCATACCCAATACTAAAAATGGGGATATCAATAACTTTGGACATATTTTGGTCTCCAAAACATTCGATGAAATATGTTGACATGGTCGTCCATGTTTGTAAATTGGGGTTAGGGATGATTTTAGGGGCTAAATTTCGCTCATGGGATAATTTTCCATGGTTTCCCCCCCAAAAATATTCTCTATTCTAAAAATAATTCACCCAAATTCTATAGGATACTATTATTTTACCTTAAAAATCACCAAAATGTTATACAAACAATATAAAATCCTTAGAAATTTGAATATTTTTACAAAAATATCACCAAACATTTTATAGTTGGCATATGAAGGATTAGTAAGATTCTCCAAGGTTTCTACATTTTAAAATAAATTTCCATCCTTAAAATCATCCTTGCCTAGGGTAGTTTGTTTCCCACCATCTTGCAGCCTCGCATTTGAAGGTTTCTATGAGGCTCTACGACCTTCCTTTCTCTCCAATAGATTTCTATAGTTCTTCGACATGTGTCAAACGTGTAGGTCGTTCATTATATCATAATGGATTGCTTGTTCAGATGTGGGTCTATATGAGAGTGGAAGTCTGCCAAATTTTCTTTTCATACACTATTAGCACTTCCTAGATCGAGTAGCACATTAAGGGATGCTTTGGGATGATTTCAATGGACCAACAATATTTCACGCATGCTTCATAATTATTGATTTTTTATTTATATGGAGCAGAGTCTGAATTATGTCCAACCAACATGGGAGATTCTCTCCAAATTTCTCCTTATGCAGTCAATTCTACATAATATATTTGTTCATTATTTATTTCATACATGCATCGAGCCTCTTGGTATTCATCCCCTGATTCATTCCATCGTTTTCGTTCTTGTGGATCCAAGGGAATGATTATTTTTCTTCCACTGCCTTTTAATTTCAGTATGTCTTTTTTGATAAAGATATTTTCTTTCATTTTTCAAACCCATGGATGATTGACAAGTGTTGAATATGTTGGCATCTCCTCAAATAGGTCGACGACTTCAAAGTCAACTTGAGCCATAATACCCAATATTTTAGCTTCAACATTTCTGAGTATATCAATGGGCTCTATCAATATTTGATCTACAAGTTTGAGATAGTTCAAATTTGGTGATAAATCAAGTCAACCTAGTCTTATCCAAGTTTCTCGAGGTAAGATATTGAATTGAGATCCAAAATTGACAACTACTTTTTTTTATCAATACTTCATTGATTTCTAGGTCGACTCGTGGATCATAATATTTATGTTTATATGAGAGTTGTTTGACATCCTGTGATGGCCTTTGTCCTTCTTTATATTCTTTTAATATATTTAGCAGTTCTAGTAATCAACCAACTGTCTATTTTTCTTGTAATAGTTGTAGGAATTCTTGTTTAATATCTTCATTCTGTCTTCCAATGTTTTTCTTAAAGAATCTTATAGATTCTTTCATATTTTTTTCTTCTTTATAAGGATTTGGAAATAAACTATCCTTCCTTCTTTGTGGTCTTGTAAGGTGGTATTGTTAATATCTTGTCATATGCCAGATCTTGTGATTATAATTAAATTCTTTGGATTCAATACTTCTTTTTTGATATTTCATGTAGAAGATTTACATTTTTTATAGTCATAATTTTTTCGATTACTATTGGGAAGTCTTCTAATGAGTGTTCACCGACGCCACATATATTGCATAATTTTAAGTCAATTATGTCTTTCATTGGGAAATCTAGGCTGATGTGCTCATATTTCCAACAATTACAGTAATATGGTCATCCTCGACCTTGACCCTGACCACCAAATCAACTCCATCCTCCTCGACCTCGACCCTGACCACCAAATCAACTCCATCCTTCTCGACCTCGACCTCGACTTTCATAGTCATCTCTTCGACCATAATTGTTAGCTTGGTTGGTGGATTACATGTGATAGAATAATCATACACTATCTTGATTTTGTGCATTGAAATGGAATTCTGATGTTTTTTTATTGGAAGCTTCGCAGATGTGGCACCACTTAGTGTTTTTGAAATTATGTGGGCAATATTCTACATTATGATGAGTCAAACACTCACATATGTTACAATATTACTGAGCTTGTAGTATGCATGAATCTATTGTTTCTAGTGGTTGATCATTGAGGCTACATGTTTCCTTAATATTTCCTTCTTCGTGGAATGAAGTGCACCAATGTTCATTTCTCCTTATTGACAAATTATTTATCATTTGTTGTAAGTTATCTATTTTTTCTTCGAGTCTTTTAGCCGTTGAAGTAGTTGATGGGCCTTCGTCATCCGACTTGACACACTCTAATTTTTGTAATGCATCTTTGCAGATGGTTATTTTGTACAAGCATAGTGGCGAGTGGATCCACAGTAGTAAACCAACTACGCACCACTGAACTAGTAATATTTGGTCGATCACTGTCAGAATTTGGCTCAAGATATCTTTGAATATTTTATCATACTCACGTACCAACTCACCTAGACAATGTTTTATTTCTTTTAACTTTTTTGCAGTCAAGTGTGTGACATATTGGAATTTGAAAAACGTTAGAAAACTATCTTTTGTGTCCGATTTTTTTCGATTTTGATTTTATGTAAAGTTTATAAACCATATCAGGGTACGGTGTCAGAGGGAAACTCTGAATTGTGCCATCTGTTTATCTTCATCTGTGATGTCTGCGAGATCGAAATTTTTTTCCCACAAGAACCAATGTCTTTTTGGGTCCTCATATCCCTCGTATAGGAAGATGTGTTTTAATCCCATTTTTATTGTCTTTTTAGAGGTAGTTTCTTTCTATGGTGTTTGAGTTACCACAGTTGTTTATTGAGTTTTTGAATCCTCGGTCGAGTTTTTTTGTGTCACCCTTTTTGTTGGTTGATATTTTATTGGGTGGTACTCAAGGAATAATTGTTTCTTCTTGACCATAGAAAGTATCTCCTTGATTTGATAACTTTGATATTTATACTCGACTGTACGTCGCTCCAATGGTCATGTCAGTTCATGACTACAACTAATTTCTTCTCTTGATAATAGATTTGGTAGGGGGGTCGTGTAAGTGAGATCATTAATTTGGATGTGCATGTTTTCGGCTTCACTTCTTTCTGTCTTAGCAATGAGCGCATCTCATAGGTTTCCATGCTCATCAGTTCTATACCATAATCTTGCATATTTTTCATCGATCTAAGGTCTTTGCTGGAGGAATTATTTTATCCACAGCCTGGTTTATAGCGTGGGAGAAGTGCATATAGTTTGTCCTGAATATTCGTAATCCATGCTTTGATGTTTATATTTCAGTTGATAGGCATTCATTCTAGCCTCTATCAACTATGTATCACTAGTTTTGTCAGGGGTCGCCACAACTGTTGTTATTTCTATCTATATTCTATTCATTTCAGACTTAGACTTCTCACATGCTCGATTAGGATGACCCTCCCCAATCATTTTTATTTTGAAATTATGATTGTTCCATAGGTTACAAAGTTCTTCCCTTTTATTTTTCCTTTTCTCCTGCGCTAATGTATGGATGTCAGTGGTTTTCTTGTGTGATTTTTTTCCTCTCGATGACATTTATACTTTAGTAATTATAACTTTTGGTATGATTTCCTTGTTGCATCCCACAAATGTTATTGAACCCCGATCACTGCACCGACTTACTTTGAGTCGGTATTACTGGCCATGTTCATTTCTTCATAAAATAATCCTAGGCTTGTCTTGTGTCCTTTCTCTTTGCATCAAGAAATAATTCCCACTCTTCGTCCCTCTATTTATAGTTACTATTTGGTAATTATGTGCCTAGTCGAGGTCGGTATTTAATAATGTCACCCACTCCCTTGTCTAGGACAAATTTATGAAGAAATGTTGAAATAGTACAAAAGAATCCTTCATGCAAGTTGGTATAAAATGTTTATTTTATTCTATAAAGAGATATTTGATCTTCGATGGCTTTCTCTGAGATATAATCTTCAACAAATCTCTCAAACCAGTGGTGCAATTTTTTTTATCCTTCGTTTGTAATATTGAGGCCTAGTTTCTCGTCGGTTGTCAAATTATGCATTACCTGACTTGTTGATGTAATGAAATAGTGCTTCAGGGATGAACTCTAAAAATGTTTCGTGGGTTTCTGAGAAGAATATTTATCTTTCTTTTGTGAGTGAAATATTGTTTCTTCTGGTGTAATGCTTAATGTAATTCTCAGTCTTGCGCTCCCAACATTCACGTATGTATTGAAGTGTTAACATCTATGTGTACTTCTGCATGCTCAGGTCCATAACTACTAGCAATGGAACCAATGTTGTAATAATGTATATTACAACGACATTATGAGAGGAACTACATTATAAATCACGTTACAAAGAGACATACTGAATAAAGAAGAGAATATTTGGGAAGGTTAACCAACTGCGTTTTTATTCCATCTTCATGAGTATAAGTACATAAGAGAAATGGTTGGAGTGGTTATACCCACTCCAACTAATAATTACTTTAGTACTTTTTAGGAATTTACCCTTTATTACATGTATTTACTTATGTTTATCCTCTTTACTACATATATTTATGTATTATCCTATAATGTATGATGACAAGGGCCCAAAATTCCCTACAACATCTAAAATGTTGTATTCTAGGCAATTGAGGAAATAATTCAAGAGAGACTACATTGGAACACATATCAAGACACACACATAGTCCCAAGAAAGAAGGAGATAAATGTATTATTATGTGGGGAAGGATATCCAACAGAGTTTCTATTCCTTCTGAAATATTATTTATCATGGGCTCATCTCGCACCTAAAAAACACCCTACAGTATAGCTCCATGATTCGACCAACCTAACATTTCTCTTCTTTCTGGCTTCTGAGGTCGCAACTCATGAACTATTCTACAACTTTTATACCGGGGGCTCAATCAATCCAATCGTTCTTCTATCATCATATTTTCCTTTCATATCTCATGTGTGTGTGTGCATGTTAATTTATGTATATCTTGGATTCCCTTAACCTCTACCGACATGTTCATCATCAATTCTCTCTCAACTTTTATGTGTTGGCTGCTCTACTCTAGTCATTAAACTTGGATGTGCTTCTTTATGATTTTTTGGTCTCTACATTTGATATTTTATGAAGTAGGATTTGAACATTAAAAATTCAAATAAGTATTGTCGAATGAATATTGAATTATGTTAGTGAAGAACCAGTCTCATCAGCTAATGACCGTGATAGAATTGTAGCGGGTCAAAAATACTTTGGTTTATATTTTTGGAGTCATAGGATTTTATAAGGAAAATGGTCCTTATGAGTCACACTCTTTATGTTAAACATCATCACCATGACATGTCCCACCTCCAAGTTGTACACAATTTTTCCATTATCACTTTTCAATCATTTATATGTCAAGTCAAAGGTCAGGTGTATTTGCTGCCAACTCACCAGGAAAGTTCATAGTGTACTTATGAGTACTGTTGGATTACTGAGAGGGGGGGTGAATCAGTAATAATGTAATTTTAATCCTTTTTGTTCAAATTTTATATCAATGTAGAATTATTATCCAATAAGGAGCAGTAATAAATAAACAATCACACACATGCACAGTACACCAGTGTTTTACGTAGAAACCCAAATCGGGAGAAAACCACGGAATGATTTTTCTTATATGTCTTGAANAGATAAATGTATTATTATGTGGGGAAGGATATCCAACAGAGTTTCTATTCCTTCTGAAATATTATTTATCATGGGCTCATCTCGCACCTACAAAACACCCTACAATATAGCTTCATGATTCGACCAACCTAACATTTCTCTTCTTTCTGGCTTCTGAGGTCACAACTCATGAACTATTCTACAACTTTTATACCAGGGGCTCAATCAATCCAATTGTTCTTCTATCATCATATTTTCCTTTCATATTTCATGTGTGTGTGTGTATGTTAATTTATGTATATCTCGGATTCCATTAACCTCTACCGACATGTTCATCATGAATTGTCTCTCAACTTTTATGTGTTGGCTACTCTACTCTGCTCATTAAACTTGGATGTGCTTCTTTATGATTTTCTGGTCTCTACATTTGATATTTTATGAAGTAGGATTTGAACATTAAAAATTCAAATAAGTATTGTCGAATGAATATCGAATTATGTTAGTGAAGAACCAGTCTCATCAGATAATGACTGTGCTAGCACATAGAATTGTAGCGGGTCAAAAACACTTTGGTTTATATTTTTGGAGTCATAGGATTTTTAAGGAAAATGGTCCTTATGAGTCACACTCTTTATGTTAAGCATCATCACCATGACATGTCCCACCTCCAAGTTGTACACAATTTTTCCATTATCACTTTCCAATCGTTTATATGTCAAGTCAAAGGTCAGGTGTATTTGCTATCAACTCACCAGGAAAGTTCGCAGTGTACTTATGAGTACCTCATGCACTTATGTTTTATTATTTCAACTAAGAAACATGTCAAGGGGAATTTTGTGGTTATCAACACCTTCATTTAATTATATTTTCAAGAATTATGTCACAAAATTTTTAACTGTCTCCTTGAAGTGCATTATTTGTTTTTGAAATTGGCGTTGCAAACTGGCACTACAAGCTAGCACTGCAGACTGGCTGAAGAAGATCATTGAGTTTGGATGCCTCTCAAATATATCAACTCAGGTTCACAAAGAATCATCATCAAACCCAGGTGTATCAGGTTTTCCTTGACGATCTCCATGTTGTTCAAAGGTTGAAAGTGGAGTTTATGCTTCTTAATTTACTGGCGCTACGAACTGATCAACCCCATTTTCTTCCAACTCTCAAACCCAGTTATATGGTGTGATAAAATATTCCCACTAGTCAATATTTGTATACTAATCTTACCTTATCTTTTCCTCTGCAAACAAGCCATATGTCCCACTGATACCTCAATGCTGTGAATTGCTTGTAGAATTAATCTAAAATTGTAGATCATATTGATGCTGCAAACTAATATTAGTGATGTTGAAGCCCTGTTTTAGAAAAGAAGTCTCACTTGTCTTCATTGTATGAAGAGACTATGGATAAGGCAAGGCTCTTGGCTAAGATATTTTTTTCCCTTCATAGGCAGTTGAAGAATCTCTACAGGTAGAAAAAAACCCACCAAGCTGAAATCAGAAAATTGAAGCAAGGGTTACAACCTTTCAAAGAAGAATTGGAAAGGAGAAAATTAGACATGCTCTCCAAGGTGGATACTAGAAGAAGCTCTAGAACAAAAATATAAAGAAATTTATTTTCCAAAACTAGCATTAATTTTTTTCAAAGTTTTTGTTGTATGCATTTACAATGTTTTGGTGATGGATATGAGTTTTGAACTATAAATAGGAATTTTGGTGTTTTTCCTCCAATTATATATCAAGGCGATGAAGTTTTGTAGCATATATAGACTCTTGATATAATTTTTGAGGTGTTGAAACGTTGGAAAAAGTGAAATAGGATGCTACAAGAAATTTCACAACACCTGGACTCACTAGTGCTATGAATGTTGTGGTGTCTACGCTCTTTTGGGTGATGCATTTCCCTCATAATGGAAGCATTGTCGCTATCGACCAACTGGAATATGATAATCACCATCCTAGTTCAATGTTAGTTATGGCTGCCCCTTTATATGTTCCTAGTGTTCATGTAGACTCTACCCCTCCATGGGTTAATTATGTGGCATTTTATCCTCAATGCTCAATTGCTTCTGAGAAGGAACCTTTGAAATCATGTTTTCCTTCTCGATACCTGGTCTCAAAAATTGATTCATTGGTTTATCCAGTGGGGGAAGGGGAGCCCTTAATTCCCCCTCTTGGTCCAAGTGATCTTGAGTTTCCTTTCGAGTTTGATCTCGTTGTTTGTAGATCTTCAAGCCCTTGTGCTTGTGATTATTCACTGATAGAATCTTCCAACCCTGACCAAAACCTCCATCATCATATGGAATATGGTCAATTTGCTTCACCCTTTGGGACTGTCAAACCTCCTCATTTGTGTGATTTATCGGATTTTGAATTTCCTTCGGATGAGGCTATCCTTGAAGCCATGACTACG
>JASDQU010099542.1:19336-34505 GCA_032191745.1 Picea mariana
CATAGATCATGACTTCGGACTATGTTGCTATGCTGATTCAGATTGGGATGGGAGTGTCTCAAATAGAAAGAGAACTTTATGATGTTTCAGTTTGGGTTCATCCATGACTTCACGATAAGGCAGGAAGGATTATAGTATTTCTCTCATCACGAAGAAAGCAAAATACATTGCAGCATGTTCCGCCAGTTGTGAATCCATATGGCTTCAAAAGTTGTTGAAAGGTCTGTTCGATCTGGAGATGGAAGCCACCATGATTCTATGTGATAACCAAAGTTGTATAAAAATGATAGAGAACCCAGTGTTCCATGATAAGTCGAAGAACATAGAGATCCATTATCACTGCATTTGTGATATGATGCAGAGAGGAGTTGTAAAGTTACAATATGTTGGCATAGATGAGCAGGTTGCAGATGTGCTGACCAAGCCTATGTATCATGTGAAATTTAAGTACTTCTGAGACAATATTGGTGTAGTCCAAAAGTACCTCTCTCGAAAGGGGGAGTGATGTTGATGATACCATGGTATCCTGACCAACAACGAGTAGCTCCATTAGGATTTTATATCCTATGGGATTGATGATCCCTGGAAAGATCCTGAAGGTCCGGTAAGGACGTTCTGTTAGAGTACCTGTGCATGTATATACCATCTATGGTCAGTAGTGGTAGCTCTGTTAGGATTTTATATCCTATGGAATCTTATGATTCCTGGGAAGATTCCAAAGGTCCAATAAGGATGACCCATCACAGTACCACGTGGTAGATTGTTAGGATTTTATATCGTATGGAATCTTATGATTCTTGGGAAGATCGTGAAGCTCCAGTAAGGACGGTCTGTTAGAGTACCACAAATGTTGTTATTGATACACCTGCCTCGTTATGTTGTCATATGTTGATGATGTTGTTTCAGCCTCGTGTTGTTGATGATGTTGTTCTGGCCTTGTGTTGTCGATGATGTTGTTTCAACCTCTTGTTGTTGATGATGTTGTACCATCTTTGTGTTGTTGGTGATGATGTTGTTCTAGCTTCATGCTATTGATGTTGATGTCTCAGCTTCATGTTGATGATAATGATGATGAAATTACTCCATGTCCGTGCTGTGAATGATGATGATATTGATGATGAGAAAAACTTCCAATGATTTGTCGATGTGTCATTCAGTGTTCCATATGTTGATGATGATTTTTCCCTCTCTTTCTCTTGATGATGTTGTATTAGGTCATGTCAGTAGAATACCCTTCTCGTTAAGGGGGAGTGTTGAAATATTTTAAATTCGAATAACATTCTAATTATATTTGAGTTATTATTTTATAGATCAAATCCCCTTTTGTGTATTGATCATGTCGGGTCTTGTATAATATCAAATCCACTTTTGTGGATTGGTAAAATGATATTTATATGGTGGTATTTGAGAAGTCGGCCCCTAGTTTTTATAAAATGGTTTTAACCACTCCTAGAAGAATTCGGCCTTACTAAGTGAATATACATAACCCTAGTGCCTCCTCAAAAAGTATTTATAAGAGAGGATGGTGCCTCACTTGTTCACTCACTCACTCACTCATCTAGTGCACATATTTTGAAGACAATGTCAATTGTAGGAGGAAATAGAAGAGAGGTGCATGCTCAATCCTAGTTTATTCTTGGAGTTTTGGTGTTAGTCTTGGCATTGTATTGGCAATCTATTATTGAGGAAGTTTTTACTGGGTTTTCTCCCCCATGATGGTTCTCAGGATAAAATGTTGTGTACCTTGTGATTGTGTTTCTTTCAGTGATCCTCTTTATGTTTTTGTTTYGGAAATACATTGAGAAAATTGAAAATAASCTAATAAAAACATCAATCTTAATATATTAGATGTGATCTTAATGGTCTACTTGAATAACCATGGGTATGTAAAAGGAATAATTGAACAAATATTTAAGATTTCTGAATTCTTGAAATTTTTGCCTTTCCTTCACTTTCCGTGCCYTGCCATGCCATGCCTTGCATTACCTTCACTTTCCATGTCAAGCCTTTCCATGCCATGCCTTTCCTTTCCTTGTCTTTCCAAGCCATTTCATGGCATTCCTTTTCTTTCCATGCCTTACCATGCCTTTCCTTTCCATGCCAYTTCCATGCATTTTGTTGCCTTTCCATGCCATGYCTTKCCTTTCCTTGGCATCCCATGCCTTGACTTTCCTTTCCTTGCATTGCATTTCCTTGAATTTCCACACCACGCTATGCTATGCCTTTCCTTTCCATGTTGTGCTTTACCTTTCCATGCCATTCCATTCCATGCCTTGCATTGCCATGTCATGCCATGCATTTCCTTGCCATTCCTTTCCTTTCCAAGACATGCCTTTCCTTTCCATGCCATGCCATGCCATGTCATGTCTTTCCTTTCCAAGCCATGCCTTTCCATTCCTTTCCATGAAATACCTTACCTTTCCATACCATGTGATATTCCATGCCTTGCATTACCTTTAATTTCCATGCCATGCCTTGCCTTTCATTTCCATGTCATTCCTTGCCTTTCTAAGCCATGCCTTCACTTTCCATGCCTTGCATTTCCTTGCCTTTCCTTGCCATTCCATGCCTTGAATTACCTTGCCTTTCCTTTCAATGCCATGCCATTCCATGCCTTACATTTCCATGCCATGCCATACCTTTCCATGCCACGAATTTCCATGCCTTTCCTTTCCATGCCATGCATTTCCTTGCCTTTCTATGCCATGTCATGCCTTGCCATGCCATGTCTTTCCTTGCCTTTCCATGTCATTCCTTTCCTTTCCTTGCCTTTCCAGTCCATTCCTTGTCATGCCATGCCATATCATTCCTTGCATTTCCTTGCCTTTTCATGCCATGAATTTCCTTTCCTTTCCTTTCCATGCCATGCCATGCCATGTGTTTCCTTTCCATGCCATGCCATGCCTTTCCATGCATTTCCTTGAATTTCCATGCCATGTCTTTCCATGCCTTGTCATGACATGCCATGCTATGCACTGACTTTCCTTTCCATTCCATGACATTCCTTTCCATGCCATGCCTTTCCTTTTCATGCCATTCATTTCCTTTCCTTGCCATGCCATGCCTTATCTTTCCAAGCCATACATTTCCATGCCTTGCCATGACATGACTTTCTTTGCTATTCCATGCCTTTCATTTCCTTTCCTTGCCATATCATGCCTTTCCTTTCCTTGCCATGCCATTCCTTTCCATTTCATGCAATGTCTTTCCATGGCATGCCTTGCCATGTTATGCCTTTCCATGCATTTCCTAGCCTTTCCATGCCTTGTCTTTCTTTTCCATATCATTCCATGTGATACATTGCCTTACCTTTCCATGCTATGCCATGCCTTATCATGCCATGCCATGCCTTGTCATTCCATGCCTTTTCATGCCATTCCATGCCTTTCCTTTCCTTAGCATGCCATGCATTTCCTTTCCAGGACATGCCTCGCGATGCCTTTCCATGCCATGGTTTTCCTTTCCATTCCATGCCATGCCATGCCTTTCCTTGACATGCCATGCCTTTCATTTTCTTTCCTTTATATGCCATGCCTTGCATTTACTTCACATGCCATGCCATGCCTTTCCTTGCCATTCCATGCCTTTCCTTGCCTTTCCATGACATTCCAAGCCATGCCTTCCCTTTCCATGCCATGTCATTCCATGCCTTCCCTTGCCATGCCTTTCCATGCTTTTCCTTTCCTTTCCATGCCATTAATTTCCTTTCCTTTCCATTCCTTTCCATGGCATGCCTTTCCTTCCCATTCCATGCCTTTCCTTTCCTTACCATATAATACCTTGCCTTGCCTTTCCTTTCTATGCCATGCCATGCCTTGCCATACCTTTCATTTCCATACCTTGACATACCATGTCTAGCCTAACAAGGTGTTATATTGTCAAACATATGTAATAAGCACTGGGCAAAACCTTGGTTTCATAGATCCTCCAAAAAACAGTTGTCCATGCAACAAAATGATAGTTGAGGGGCCCCACTAGCTAAAACTCTTTTCCCCAGATCCAATGCGAATGACACTTCATCCATATGTGTCCTAGTTTGAGTTTTATCGCGAGCTGCAAGTTGCCTCTTGAAGCCTTTCATAGACATGTCGACAATATATTCAGAGGGCATAAAATATAAACGAAGTTTCATAACAGAGTTCCATAATCTCCTGCATGTCTATTTTTTCAAGTCCCATGCGACCATGTTGCMCATTATTTTCCGACACTATGTTCTTGAAAATTAACCTCTTTTTCAAAAATTGCACTATGCCTCATTGAGAAAAACCCTAGTGTCATAGATCCTCCAAAAAATGGTTGTCCAGACAATAGAATGATAGTAGAGGGGGGSCACTAGCTAAAATTGGGTGCTCCAGATACAATGCAACTGATGGTTCGTCCATCTGATGGTTCGTCCATCTGAATAAAACTCACCCCATTTTATTCCCCCATTTATCTCGATTGAGTTTTATCACGATTTGCAACCCACCTCCTCAATCCATTTAAGAACATGTAGACAATTTGATGTGGGGGAATAAAATCCAAACCGAGAAACATAATGAATCTTTGTAAGTTCYCGCACATCTATTTTTTCAAGGCCCACATGACCAAGCTACCCATAATTTCCCGACAAAGTGTTCTTGAAAATCGACCTCTTGTTCAGAAATTTCACTATGCCTCATTGAGAAAAACCCTAGTATTGGAGATCCTCCGACAAACAATTTTTCGGGAAACAAAATGACAGTGGAGGATCCCCACTAGATAAAACCTGATGCCTCATATCCAATGCAACTGACGGTTCATCTATTCGAGTATCATCTTGCGTTTTATCGTGAGTTGCAACTCACCTCCTCAATCCATTTAGGGACATGTCGAAAATTCGGTTCGCAGACATAAAATCCAAATCGAGCAGCATAATGGAGTTCCTTAAGCTCCTTCACATCTATTTTTCCAAGTCCCACATGACCAGGCTACCCACAATTTCCTGGCATAATGTTCTTGAAAATTGACCTCTTGTTTAGAAATCACACTACGCCTCATTAAGCAAAACCCTAGTGTTGGAGATCCTCCAAAAAACATTTTTCCAAGAAACAAGATGACAACAAAGGACCCCACTAGATAAAAATTGGTGCCTTTTATCCAATGCAACCGTTGATTCATCCATTAAAGTCATAGTTTGATTTTTATCACGATTTGCAACTTGCCCCCTCAAGCCATTCAGGGACATGTTGACAATAGAACTAGACCTAAACCATGTCCATGACATAAACCATGACTTAGAGCTATATAATGACATAAACCGTGACCTAGACCATGACTTAGACCATGGAAAGACAAGGCATGACAAGGCAAGGGATGAAAAGTTAATGTCTTAGTATAGGTCTAAGCCTAGGTATGGAAGTGCAAGGAAAGGAAAAGCAAGGCAAGGAAAGACATGAAAAGTCTAACTGTTTTCAGAAAAAATGATCTATGCAGAAACAAACTGATCTCCCTAGACCCAGACACCAAGAATAGAACAAAAAAACATAGAACATACAACTTTTCCTAGGTTTATGTAATAAAAAAGACTAGCTAGCAAGAGTTCACACCTTTTAATCGATGATTGTCCTCTCTAGTTGTATTTTCCAGCTTTGTCTTAATACTTTTGGGTGATAACCTATAATAAAATACAATCCAACAAGAGCGAAAGAAACAAAAGTAAAATTTGATAAAACTTATGCAAATGATCAAGGAGAAATGCAACATAGATAACCTAAAATGGATAGCAATTGTGGGAAATAACATATATTGTTGTATTAATAATAATGGAAGAGATTGCAAACATATCCTTGATGTTGTGAAGTCCGTCCCAATGATTTCTTTCTCCAACACACACCCTTGGCTTCTATGAATTTTGACACCATAAGTTTGATCTTAACAAAGTAGTAGCTAAAGCCAGGATTCACCACTATCCATGATTACCTTTATTCATGAGAGATGCTTACTTTTATAGATTTGAAAAGGAAGAGATGAGAATGTTAGGATGAGAGGTTAAGATCTCACCAAATCAAGAATTGGGGTGAGATCCAAACCGATTAGAGGACACCTCATCCCAAAGCTTCTCTTCTAGAAAATTCTCAAATTTCTTCTTTTTTCCTTCACACGAACGATGTTTCACCCTATGAATGAGAAACATGTGACATTCAATGATTTCATAGGATGTAAAAGAATACAGTGAGACAGCTTCATAAATTATGATTTTTAAAGGAAATTTCCATAGTTTCATCTCTCTAGGAAAGGTTTTTCTTCCATCTTTTCAGGGATTAAGGAAATAGTCCTTCAAATGACAAAGGGTAGGTTCACATCATCAATGGTCATAGGTGTGACGAAAATAATCTGTAACATAATGCCCCCCAAAGTATGAAGTTAGAAAATGAGTGATAGATGAAATACTTTGTCATGTGAGTGTTGAAACAAGGAACACATCAGTCAAAAACTTGTCAACAACAAACAATGAGTTACAACACAATAATATATATCACCACTAAGGTAGGCATTCCCATACTCATAGTACAAGTGACTCAAAGAATAATTTCTGACATGCAAAGATCCATGTCAAGTAACATAGGTCATGGCCACAAAAATACACCGTGGATCCATGCCGTAATGTCTCAAATATGAACATAGCCAGCAAAAATACATTGTGAATCTGTGTCATTAAGACTCAAATTTGAACATATCCATGAGACATACATTTTGGATCTATGCAACAATACATACTCAAAATACCCCATTGCAACTTGGATCTATCAGACAGAATCCAAGGTCTCCATCCCTATTGTTCCATAGTACGAATCTATCCATGTGAATACATATGTTGAATTTGAGCATGGTAGAAACAATTTGATTACCAGTCAATTATGAAAACCGTTAACAAACGCGAAAGGAACCACCAATAATGACGATGGACCTTAAGGTACATAAGTACATTCTATGGAGTGTGAATAAATAATATGATGTCGAACACCCACATAATCATTTGATCAAAGGTCGATGATGAAAGAATGTTGTTGAAGGAGAGGAAACTTGTCATTAAGGCATGCAAGATCCAAGGTATGTGAACCAACTTCGCAGATAAAGTGTTGAATTAAATATGAAGTGATTCATTGCATGAGGCAGGTAAAAATATTTTAAATAGATCATAGCACAGAGTGATTTAGGATTTCAGAACTGACCAACGAGATATAAGAATTAAGGATTTCAGAACTAGCCGACGTGATCGATGGATTTACAAGTTGAACTTCTCTTGAACATATTGACGACATGGCAATTTTCTTGGCATCACTAACTCAAAAAGAGGATCATAGACCAAATTCTAAACTTATAAAGGAGTATGATCAACAAGAGATGAGCATATTTGCCAACCTTGACACAAGAAGTGAAAGGATGTCATGTTCAAGAGTGACTTGCTACCATAGAATTAATACATATTCCCTTCCCAAATTCCCCCCACCATTTCTAGAGACTACCTCTTTATTTTTACACAACCTTTAAGAGGATAACATATACTTGTAGTATAATCTCATCCTTCGAATGAGTCCTTCAGAGTATTTTTAACGAACCCTAGGAGGGAATGGTTTTGTCCAAAATGGGTCTTTTAATGTAAATTTTATTAGTCCAGAGAAAGTAAACTCAGTGATTTTTCATGTTTAGGGTATTTGAAAAACACTTAAAGAAAACTACAAGATTAAATTTTTCATAAATTTAGTCTCCCAAGCCCGAGAAAGTATAAAATAATACCTAGGATAACTCTTCAAGCCATGATCGACTACAGTATTCCTTTTTCGTAGTTAGTCTGACTAGACATGAAAAGGGTTAAACTATCACTTTGCATACACACTTTCAAATCCTTTAACGAGCATGAAAGGAGACAAACTCGCTCGACAATCTTTTCATATTTAGAGACTCTAAACAGATCTTAAAAGAAACTCCAAATAGTTCATTTTTCGTATATCTTTTATGAGTCCTAAAAAGTGATAAAAGTATACTTGATAACCTATTCTCATGTATTTACTAGCACGAGAAAGAAAAAATACTAAGATCAATAGCCTATTCTCATGTATTTACGAGCATGAGAAAGAACAAAGAATAAGCTCGGGACTGGTTTTCTTTTTACACAAGATTGAAACAAATTAAAACTATGCTTGGATAGGTTTCCTTTTTTTTGCAATCTTGAAACTAAAAAATAATTGTGCTTGGAACTTCCTAACGTAATTTCCAAAGGTTTCATGTGATACCCATGGGTGGTTGGTACTTTTTCCCTAGCTGAAGAAGCTAGCGACTTAAATCCAGCATGATGTCCAAAGGCTAGAGACATGCCCCCCAAGCTTCGTTTCATTCGCCAACTCTTATTCTATACCGAAATATTCTACTAGATACTAATACAAAAATGTTCAACAGAGAAGGAATAGAAAGAGGTTCAATTGACATAGGTGGATGAAAGGAAGGTTCAAGTATGAGATCTAGTGAAAGACTCGACTCTATGGGAGAGGGTCTGTTTCATTTTCTTAATGAGATTGTCATGGACAATGAACTATGATCGAAGGGATCAGTTTCATTTTTTAACGAGCTTTAAATAAAAAATAAACTATGATCGTAGCTCAGGGTTCAGCCACAGACTTTTGTTTAATTTTTTAACGAGCTTTCCACAGAGAAATAAAAACTATGCTCATAGCTAGTTGTTTCATTTTTTAACAAGCTTGACAAAGAAACGGGAGCTATGCTCATGACCCTATGTTTTATTTTTTAACGACCTTGCGAGAGAGAAGAAAACTATGCTCGTAACCTCATCTTGATTATGGCTTCTAAGAGGACGATTCTCTAGAAGGAATACATGTCAAGGGAAATACCTCGATCATGGATTCCAGGATATCTTCACTGAACATAAGAACAACATTCCAAAAGGAATACATGACGAGGGCCTCAATAGGGCTAGCAAGATCGGGCTCTAAAAACCCTATTGAAGAGATCACCATGTCAACTACAGAATCTAAGCCAAAAGAATTCAAACATATAGTGAGGGGCTCATTAACATTTGAAGTGAAACTCATGGGACATGTTTCCAAATAATTAACCAATGGCGAGGGGGATACCACTATATAAGGAACATTTAGGGAAGTCGGATGGTCGATAGTCATATGATGATCAGGCTAATAAAAAAAAGTTGATCAATAGTCAAAATGTTTCCATTATAACGAAAATTCATTACTCGAAAGAGTGTGTACATGTTAAATTTCATAGCATAGACATAGTCATTCCCTAGGAGTAAATTAAAATCCAAGGGTACTTGGACTATAATCACATCAATATGGACATTTATCCCTCCTAAGGTAATAGGTAACTGAGGAAGGATCCCTAGAGATTCACTAGCTCTTCTATCAAAAGATAGCAGATTCTGATTAACAACCACAAGTTGAGGGGAACCCAAATCTTACCAAACAATTGAGGATAAAATACTAACAAAAGAACCTTTGTCTACTATAGTGTGACATATGTTAATATTTCAAACCTGTAGAATTATTTCGAAAGGAAGGTAGGAAGGAAGGAGAGGTCCTGTCAATCTATTCCAATCAAAGGAAATGATCTAAGTACTTGGAGGAGGTTCTGTGGGAACGGGGAAAATGCCCCCTTTTCCATAGTTATCTGAAGTAACAATAAGAACCTGAGCGATACATAGTTCACTCTTCAAGGGAAGGGTGGAATCGATTGATGATTGAACCATAATGACTACTTGAAATTCACTCTTCAAAGGAAGAGTGGGATCGACTGATAATGGAGTCATATCAGCCACTTGAACTAAACTTTTCAAGGGAAGAGTGGGATTGACTGATGATGGAGTCGAATCAATCACTTCTTCAACTAACGGTGGGCTGGGAGAAAATTTGTGATAACTGGCATGGATGATTTTAAGGATGGAAATTTGTTTTAAAATTTAGAAACCTTGGTGAATCTTACTAATCCTTCATATGCCAGCTATAAATGTTTGGCAATATTTTTGTAAAAATATTCAAATTTATAAGGATTTTATATAGTTTTTATAAAAGTTTGGTGATTTTTAAGGTAAAATAATTTTATCCTATAGAATTTTGGCGAATCATTTTTAAAATAGTGAATCTCGTTTTTGGAAAAAACATGGAAAATTAGACCATGAGCGAAATTTATCCCCTAAAATTATCCATGAATTAACTGGTTGGAATTTGTTGTTGGACATCAACAATCAATTCCARTAATTTTGACGCTTCGTCCATATGATGGAAAATGTAAGTTTGATGACTTCCTTCACATAAAATACAAGGAAATGTGACTCTACTTTTCTTTTCCCCAACCATACTATTACTAGTTGATGGGTTGTCATCAACATGATATTCAAAGGTTGACAACATGGGTTGTTGGGAATCYGTAGACCACACTTCTAAGACTTTGGATAAACCATGGCAATCCTTAAGAAAATGGTCACCTTTACAAAGCCCACAAAGAAATTTTGGCTTACGCGTTTTCTTGATAGTCTCAACGACATCATCAACACTACCAACATCATGAGAAATAATTGGTTTTTGTTTTCCAATATCATCTACAATGGTTGGAAGCTTGGCCCCTTGCTTATTTTTCTTCTTCTTGATCTTCCTTTTCTTTTTTTTTCTTATCCACCTGATTACTAGCTTCAGAGTTTTCAGTAGGATAAGAAGAAGAAAGGGAAGAAGACCTGAGGGGAAAAGAAGGAGAAGGGTCAACAAGAGGCTATTGTTCTTGGGATGAAGTGCATTCCTTCAAAGCACCTGGGGTATTTGAGATTACCAGAATGGAAAAAAACCATACTGGTAACCCAATAGTGAATCTTGGAAGACTCAAAGTGGAAATAAAAGGAGGACCAACGTTTCCATAAGAAGGAAAAGAAAAAAGTTCCCCAAGGAAAGGGGTCCCTTGGTTGGTCATTCCGGGAATAGATTCTATATATACAGACTCAACCTAAGGTATGCAAGGGAAAAAAAACAACACACGTTAAAAAAAATCTAGGAAGCAAACAAACAAAATCATTTTCACAGTGAATGCACTAGTTGGTGATGAAATCCAATGTCGCATGATCAAAATAAGAAGGGATTGAGATAAAGTTGGTGGATCCGTTATGTTGATGACCTGCTTAATTAACTTACACCTTGGTGAAAGTTCCCTCGCGTTATAAACATGGATTACCCTCCAAGGAGCCCAAGTGAGTTTGACCAACGTATGTTATAGGTATACCAAATACTTTCCCCTTCATCGTCACCTCGTGTATGGGCCCTAAATATTATGGCCACTACAGTCACCACTTACTACAACAATGCCTGGGGGAACAGTAGACAGTCTAGTATATATGTAAGGGTAGAGTCATAACCAAAAATCCCCTTGAGAGTGCCTCTAATCGATGTGTGAACCTCCCAAGTGATCCCCAAGTGTCTTTCAACACCATTTGTAATACGTGTAAACCACTCCACCAATACCAACGAAGCAGGTTTAGTTACTCCACTTCCCCCAATGTGACCTTGTGATTGACCCTTGTGTGAGAAGAGTTTGACAGGACAATGATGCAGTAAATGGATTTCTCTCCCTAACTCAAGATTCTATGTTTGTTTGATAGCTTTGTAGAGTTATCCTAAACACATGTTCCAAATCCCTACAACTAATCTAATGTAGGTTTTCTATCCGTGAAAAGTAAAATTTTCTAAAAATATTTTAATTAGCGCATTGTTTTTATGGTTGTTGTTTACTTACAAGGAAAATGGCGTGGAAAATATGATGTTTTGACTAAATCTAAACCATGCAATGAAATTAAAATGCAATGTTTCACTTTGATGAAATCTATATTACGAGAAAGAGAAAACATTTAACATTCCTAGATGCACAATTTCCCAAATTCATTAAACCAAGATGTTCACTAATCAAAATGTTTCTTCCCAAAGCAACAAAAAAATTCCACCAACTAAAGAAATGAAAGAATTAAAAACTTTTTATTTCAAAGATAGAGTTGAATACATCAATATAGCAACAAGTCTCTTTAAAAGAAAAATAAATCCAAGCAATGCATTTTAAAACTAATTATTCAATAAAAAGAAGAAGTTCTCTTTCACTAAATAATTCACAATAAAAATGATTTGAGAAAATCAATTAAGAGGAATACTGAAATAAACTCAAAGACAAAGATAAGAGATTATAACCCTTTCAAAAGTAGGAAAAAAATGCTAAAAACAAAGCAAGCAATCATGAATTTTTTGATAAAAATCTCAAAAAATTGGAAAAATGGCCAAAAGGTAGACTCAATACTGCAAGGATCAATATCAAGATCGAATAATAAAACCAAAAAACCAGGCCAAAATCAAATATGAGATTGGAAGAGAGATAAACAAACAATTTTGTTTCTACAGAACTGTCACGGTCTGTAATGCAGAATAGTACGAAAATATTCAGTTTCGCAAGGTTTAGACCAGCACAGTGCGACCATGTCTCGCTGTCTCTCAAAGGAAAGTGCGACACAAACAAAAAACATGAAAAACCAAATTTGTTTTCCTAAAATACGAGTAGGTCTCGGGTTTGAGATTCAAGTTGGATCACCCAGTGACTTAGGAGGTTAATGTCAAGAAAAAACAAGGTAAAGGACAAAGAAAAACCATGAGAACAAATGCTGAAGATTGATCCCCAATATGGTCACCAATTTTTTATCGGACAAATCGGTCTATTCAAACATAGACTAATCTCCCTAGAATCAGACACCAAGACTAGAACAAAAAAACACATAACATATGACTTTTCCTAGGTTTATGTAATAAAAAATACTATCTATCAAGAGTTCACACCTTTTAATCGACGATTGTCCTCGCTAGTTGTAGTTTCTAGATCTATATTAAGATTTGTGTGTGATAACCTGTAAGAAAATGCAATCCAACAAGAGAGAAAGCAAAAAAAGTATAATTTGAAAAAAACCTATGCAAATGATCAACGAGAAATGCAACAAAGATAACCTAAAATGGATCGCATTTATGGGAAAGAACATATATTGTTGTATTAATAATAATGGCAGATATTACAACCAGAGCCTTCATGTTGTGAACTCCCTCCCAATGATTCATTGCTCCAACACACATCGTTTCCTTCTATGAGTTCTGACACCATAGGTTTGATACTACCCCATCCAAGTCCAAGTTCACTTTAACAAAGTGGAAGCTAAAGCCATGATTGACCACTATTAATGATCACCTTTCTTCATGAGAGATTCTTCCTTTTATAGATTTGAAAAGGAAGAGATGAGAAGGTTAGGATGAGAGGTTATGATCTCACCAAATCAGGAATACGGGTAAGATCCAAACTGATCGCAGGACAACTCATCCTCGAAGCTTGTCTTCTAGAAACTTCTCAAATTTCTTCTTTTTTCCTTCATATGAACAGTTTTGCACCCTATGAATGAGAAACATGTGAAATTATCTCAAGCTACTGTGCTTCAACATGCAACATTCAATGATGTCACAGGATGTAAAGGAACACAGTGCAACAACTTCATAAATTATGGTTTTTAAAGGAAATTTCCATAGTTTCATCTCTCTGGGAAAGGTTTTTCTTCCATCTTCTTCAAGGATTAAGGCAATAGTCCTTCGAATGACAAAGGGTAGGTGCACATCATCAATGGTCATAGGTGTGCCAAAAATAATGTGTAACACTAAGAAAATCTAGACATGACAAGGGAAGGGAAGGCAAGGTGTAGGTCTAGGTCTATGTCTAGGTCCTCATAAATCTTATTAATTATGATAATCCATGTCTCACTACTATGAATATACCTTATTTATATGAATAAAGAGATCTTATGTTATGACATTGAAATTTTCATGCAAGTTTTTTTATCTAAGATAGATGGGATAATAAGTTGTATAATTACATGCTTAATGAATCCTTTGATTGTAATTTTTACTTATTAAACTTGTTCATTTAGTAGAAGAATTATTTTTTTAGGCAAAAAAATATATGATACATGAATACCATGGATTTTTTATTAAATTAACTTGATAAAAAATTCTCTCTAACGATGAAAATAAATATATTTTTACAAACAAATAGTTTTATGAATATCATAATGAAAGTACCTTTTAGATGAATTGTGGCTAGCCAAGGCATTGCATGGCATGGCAATGCAATGCAAGGCATGGCAATTCAATGCAAGGCATGGCATGGAAACACAACACAAGGCATGGCATGGCATGGTAGTGCAAGGCAATGCAAAGCATGACAAGAAAAGGCATGCTTGGCAAGACAACTCATGGCATGAAAAGGAAAAGAAAGGCATGGTGTAAGGTAGCTAGAGAGGTAGTTGGGGGGCCCAGAGGGCCCATAATGATAATAGTGGAGGTCATTCAATGTAAGGTGGACTAGGTCCACTATATTATTAAATAAGGCCCACTATGGTAATTAGATATAATAAATGTAAGAGGACTTCTTAGAAGGTTCTACTTCTAGAAGATTCCTCCTCTAGAATGTTCTTAGGTGATGGTAGCACTATATAAAGGGATTCAAGCAATGTAATGAGACATGAAGAGAAATATTGTATTTGGAGCGGTAGATCAATAGGAGGATGCCCCCTCGAAGAGGCAAGTGAACAGGAGAGGATCCCTTCCATAATAGGATCCATTGTATGGTGTTTCCCTCCTCAAGGGAAACACCATACAATGGATCCTATTATGGAAGGGATCCTCTCCTGTTCACTTGCCTCTTCGAGGGGGCATCCTCCTATTGACATACCACTCCAAATAACCCTATGAACCCTTCGGTCCCGCAGTCGTGATGAAAAAAACCAAAAAAATAGAACAATAAATTACAACAGAAAATCACGGTTTTTTTCTGGAAAAAACCCTAAAAAACTGTTGAATTTAAAATGCTCATAACTTCACTTCCCAGACTCCGTTTTGGCTGATTTTTTTTTTTTAAATTGGGTGAAATTGTGAAAGGAACTCAGATCTGTAATTTGTTTGAGAAAATTCGGCCTCTAGCTGCTACAGAAATAAAAACAAATCGCACCGTCGTCCGTGGAAAAAAGCCCGAAAATTTGCAAATTTTAAAACTTCAATATCTTGACTTTCCAGACTCCGTTTCAGACTATTTTTTTTTTTTAAATGGGGTGTTTTTGTGAGAGGAA
>JASDQU010099543.1:3772-21298 GCA_032191745.1 Picea mariana
GTATATATATCATTTTTTTTGTACCAGAGCATCTGACAAGTATGTATCCGTTATGTGCAGATGTGGGACCAGTGCATCCAAAAGATTTCGAAAGGACCACGTGGCATCCTCGACCAGAGATAGGACCAATAGCAGTAGGGGGGCCTCCATCTGGAGAGGCTGATAGAGTTTTGAGATGGGTGGAGTGGAACCTTACCACGCTCACTCACATAGTCCCAATTGTAGAGATTGAGGACCTACCACCATCGATGCAACCTCATGTAGTTGGGGTGCCACGGACTTGGGTCCAACTTTTCAAGAATTTGGAAAACACCGTTGTTCACTATGGCAAGGCCAACAGGCCCCTCCCTTAGCTAGGCTAGACTACTTATGTGTCGAGGTCACCTTTTGTATATATTGTGAGGGCATAAGCCTCGTGACTCTGACTAGACATATTTTTGAGGTGCTTGCGCCCACCCATGTACTCTGATATTTTTTGATATATATATATGGATCTTTTTCATATTTTTTATTTTTAATGGTTTACATCTATTTTACAAATTTATTTACATGTCCATGTGTGTGATTTTTCTTACATGTGTGAAAAATGCCAATATAATATATGATTAGCTAGATGATTTGTGATTTGATTCAATTTCCTAGGAACATGGATATACGTAATGTAATCAAAACTTTGTTCTAAGAGATGTACCCTAAGGAATTGTTAGTGTAGAGTCAAATTGTGAATGCGGTAAACCCTATTTAACTAGGACACAATGAGTTGAGCGTCTAAGTAAACTCGGAGATAAGAGATACCATGTGACAAAGCATCTCAAAGAAACTCTATAACTGTGTTGTATTCGACAACATTGTTTGTGGCGTCACCTAAATAGATACCTCCTGAAGATAGCAACTGGCCTTGAGGTGTTAAAATCACCCAGGCAATGGAAGCAAGCCTCAGAGTGTGCTGGTTAGCGTCGTCTGCAAACCCAACGAACACCTTTGATTCACTTGAAATTTGCCACAGTGAAGAAGATGACATAAAAAATGACATGTCCATAAAACCAAAAGACAAAAACTAAAAGAACAATGTACAAGAACTATACATATGTTAGAAGAATTCACCCGAGGCGACCCACCTATGAGTAATACTTCTTGAGGTAAATCCCATTTCTAGGCTCTACCAAAGCATTTCCCTCAAATTACACTAGATGATAAGCACCTTTCTTTAGAACCTCCTTGACGATGAAAGGTCTGAACCACATGGGTTTTAACTTGCTTGCCCCCATGGGGTCCTTACCTTGGTCATAGACTAGGACAAGGTCACCTTTAGATAAAATATAAGGAAGCATGGAACGATCATACTGACACTTGAATTTATGTTTGTGAGCCTCGTTAGCCAAGGCTGCATCCCGACGCTGCTCATTGAGTTGCTCAAGATATAATAAACGCTCATCAAGCGATGAAGTGTCTCGAAATAACTGTACTGCCAACTTTAGGGAGGGGATTTGGCACTCTATAGGCAAGACTGCTTCCAACCCGTAAATGAGTTGAAAAGGTGAGAAACTAGTTGTAGTCTTAACATATGTTCAGTAGGCCCATAATGTTGAGTACAACATCAAATGCCAATTTGACCTGGCCAAATTGATCGTTCACTGTAAAATAGTCTTTAGGGATTTATTCACATCTTCCACCTGACCATTTTCTTGTGGGTAGTAGGGTGATGAATGTTCTTTCCTCAACCCAATCTTTGATGTTAACTTAGACATCATTTTGTTCTAAAAGTGACTAACATGGTTAGTGACAATCTGTCTCGAGATGCCAAACCTTGCTATTATTTGGTTAAACAAAAAGAGAGTTGTTGTCTTTCCATAATATTTAAATGTTGGCATAGCTTCGACCCACTTCGTGAAGTAGTCTAATTCTACGATGATATAATGGTTCCCCCTTGTGGAAGGAGGGTTGCATGTAGAGTAATCAATACCCCACTTGGTGAAGGGACCAACTGTGATGACGGGAAACATGGGAGTGGGGTGTGCCCTCATCTTTCGAGAGAAGATATGACAAGGGTGGCACCTCTTGATCGATTCAACACAATCTTTGATTGATGTCAGCCAAAAGTAACCAACTTGTAGAATCTTTTGGGTTTTTTCCAACCCATACAAATGACCGCCACATGCTCCAATGTGGCAATCATTAAGCACAATTTCTGCCTCTTCATGGGTGAGACATCGACGAAGGATGCAATCAACACCTTGACGATACAGAGTGTCCTCAAGTATGAGATATTTTTTGGTCTGATGGCATATACAGTGACGCTCATCACAAGAAATAGAGGTAGGGAAATTCAAAGTCTTGAGATAGACTAGTATATATCCATACCCAGGAGTCCAAAAATGCGATCAGAAACATGTCTCCTTTGATAGGCGACTCTTCGGGTATAACATCACCTAATTCGACTGAAAGTTTCAAAATAAGTTCCGCAAAGACCAACGACTTTTTTTATTTCACTGAAACAAAATCCAAGTCAAATTCCTAGAGGATAAATATCCATATACTGATATTTTCACCAATTACATGTCGTGTCAACACCTATTGAAACAGATTCACAACAACGATGATGGTGGTCTTGCGAAACAAAATGTAATGACAAAACCATTGGACAGGATGAGCTACTGCCAACACAATTTTTTCAATGTGTGAATAATTGAGTTCCGGTCCAACCAAGCCTCGGCTCAGGTAATAAATCACATATTCTAAGAGAAAATCATCCTCTTGAACCAAGACCATACCGATGGTTGACTCTGTAGTGGCCAAGTACATTAAGAAATATTTCTTATAATTAAGTGGCCAAAGCAGAGGGGTGCATGTGAGGGTGCATTTCAATGCTTCGAAAGAGCGTTGAGCGGCTTCGTCCCAATGAAAAGGAACATCCCTCTTCAATAAATGCATGAAACCCTTTGTGATCTCAACATAGTTTGCGATGAAACGCCATAAAAAGTTCACTTTTCCCTGTAGACTCTGAAGCTGAGGGATTGTGCATGGGGGAGGCAATTGAACTATTGTCTCAACCTTTAGAGGATTGACCATGATCATTGTTGTCAAAACAATGAAACCAAGAAAACGACCCGATGTGATGCAAAAACTGCATTTGTTTGGATTCAAGCGGATCCGGTAGTAGTGACATCGCTTAAAGATAAGTTGGAGGTGTGCAGGATGATCAAATCTCTTGCGAGATCGTGATGCTAAATCATCGAGATACGCCTCGACTATATGTTTGAGGTCATGGAAAGCAAAAGACATGGCCCACTAAAACGTAGCTCCATCATTTTTCATACCAAAAGGCATATTTCGATAAGTGAATGTATCCCACGAACATATGAAAGCGGTTTTGTGTTGGTCTTCGGCCTTGATCTGTATCTGATTGTATCCTAAAAAACCATCCATGAAAGAAAAGGCTTCACAACCTGCACATTCATCGACTATCTGGTCAATAAATGGCGTGGGGAAATTGTATTTTGGACGGGCCTTGTTCAAATTACGAAAGTCCGTACATATGCGAATCGTACCCTGTTTTTTATTGAATGGAACGGGAGTTGACACCCATTGAGTCAATTGGACGAGATAGATGAAACCAGCTTGGATTAGTTTCTTTACTTCATCCTTAATAGTTGCTGCTTTCCTAGTATTGACTGGACGAAGCTTCTGTCGGACCGACTTAGCATCAAAATATGTCGTTATTTCGTGTTCGATGATTCTTGGATCTATGCCTGGCATTTCCTCATAAGACCAGGCAAACACGTCATAGAATTTCTTAAATAAATCTGTGTAGATTTGAATCTCCTCAGGGGAGTAGTCCGCTCTAACGAAGATATTCTCCATGACACCAAGGATTTTGGAGATATCGATAGGTATTGTTTGAGCAATTTTTTCCATATTTCCTTCAGTGTAAACAACTTGCATAACTAAAGGATTGATAGGACAATACTTATCTCCAGTCATAGTCAGAGTGAATTCACCTGCTTCAATTCTTCTTAACTCTAGGAGGAAGTAAGATCGGTGATGAAGATCATCCCAGGCTCTGTCTGGACTAGTCATTGCCTCAATAATCACCTCGTATGCGGGCAAGACTAAGTCTAAAGAATCAATATCGGTGAGGAAACCTTGAGCCCATGTAGGTTCAAGAACCAGATACAACTTCTGTGCGAGAGTCAGATCGGGGTCGATGGAAGCTTGCTGAACTATAGAGTACGTGACTTTTGTCGTGTACAAAGGAATGGCCATGCCATGGTGCTATGTCCCTTCCATCATGGCTGATGGGGAAGGAAGAGTCCATGGACCGTTAAAGTAAGTCGTGAAAAACAATGAGATTTGAAAGATTTCAGCCCTAGGCTAGTCGGGGACAACCGACATGTAATGAACATTGTCGGTCAGAGGTGGGTAATCGAAAGTACCCATCAAAGGTGGGCACAAACCAACCCCTACGTTGACGATGTTAGGATGAGGGTTATCAATCATCGAGACCGTGGATACCCCCGATGAAGGGTCAGGAAGGGAGAAGGATAACTGATCAATGGTCACGATCTAACCCTCGTGTGGAAACAACAAGACCCATAAAACTGTCGCGAACACTTCTTGCATAGTGTATGTCCAACTCCTTCCTAACAAGGGATTGTAGTTGAGAGACGCATCGACTACTTATACTTCGACACACATGGTCTTCTCTCCTAACTGCACGGGAAAAGAGGGGATGATTCCATGTGGTCAGAATGAACGACCGTCGAAAGAGGTAAGAAGGGTAAGTGACAGAGACAAAATGGGTTGGCCGATGGCCTTCCAACATGCCAAAGACATCACGCATGTCGAGGCACCCTCATCAACCACCACGTGGAAAATGTTCTGAGTAAAAGTTTTCGTGGTGTAAGCCACTACCATCTGAAATGCTACGTGGTAAGGAAGATGAGGTTTTAAGTCGATCGTATCAAGCATGATCATTCCCATATTACAAGTCTCATCATATCTTAAGGCAGCTAACAAAGCCTTTTTCTATGAAGGGAAGCTCAGGAGGACTTCCAAAGCTTACATTGCACAAGGGTTTTGTGACAAATCCTCCACCAAAGAGTAGTTCTGGGTGGCCCTTGCATTTGGGTTGTGAGAATATTTCTTGAACGTACCTTTGGGGATGTGTGTCATTGTTTCACCCAACATATTCTCAATATGGAGAGGAAATGATGGGTTTTCGGCTTCTTTACCCTTCTCAGGGGTGTTTGGCATTTCGTAGTCGCGTGTCCTAGTTGTTATGTCAACGCTACGTTTCATCATGTACACATTCACGGATGAAGGATTACTTAAAGACAGAGGGGGTCCTTGACCGGCCCCTTCCGTGCTTGAAGAGGCTTGAGCTAAATTTTTCCCATACAGAAATGGATTTGTTAACACGACAGGCGGCTTTTGTGTGAATAAATTTTGGGCCTCCAGAAGCCAAGGGCACTGGTGAGTTGGATAGTCTTCCTTGCAAAGATTACAATGATCCTTTGACTTTTTCTTTTTAGTTTTTCCCTCACTAGCATTATTGGTAGGTTTCTTATCCCCCTTACCCTTCTTTCGTTGTTTCTTCTTTCCCTCAGGATGTTGGGTGGCCTTCGGGTTTGTCGATTGCACACTATGTACATCCAGCGGAACCAATGGTCTAGCTGGCTGCTATCTGTGGTATTGACAATTCATGTAATTGATTTGACAACTGATCAATAGGCTTCGTTTGTGTTGAACCTACAATACCATTGACATGTGGTCTAGATATCTATCTGGTCTTGTCAAGTATGAACTGTGGTGCATCTGGAAAAACATCGTAAAGTAAACCAGAATGAGAGTGAATCAGTTCTAGTTGTTGGGCTCTCATTATCGCTTCTTTCTTTGAAAAGACCCCCGAGGTTGCGACATATTTAGATAACTGAGGTACCAAAGACTTAAGAAACCACTCTAGAAGGAATGTTGGTGGCACTAACACTTTTATCAAACTCTTTTGGTGTCTCCATTCTTGGATGTGATCTGAGATATGGTCCTCTTTTGTCCTCTCAAAGTTGGCTAGCAATTCGGTGTTGGCATCGTATCTCACAGGTAATTGGAAATGGTTTAATAAATCCATTGCCAATTCACCAAAGGAAGAGTATCTTGAGTGGTTGAGCTCAATGTACCATTTCTCCACACTCCTGATGAGAGTGCGTTGAAACAAACACAACTGGATGAAATCGTCTCTCAAAGAATTGGACGAGCACCATAAATGGAAGGTAGTCACATGATCACCTGGATATTCGTTAGGCTTGGCCTCGAACTTTGAGATGTCCTAAGAAAAATTGGTTGGCATAGGGGCCCAATGCAAATCATGATAGATGGGGTTGTTTAATAACCTTGTCAAGTCTGGCAAGTGCAGAGTTTCCAGAAACGGTAATTTGGGTTGTTGATTGTAACCAGGGAAAAAGGATCCTGGAGTTTGGTTGGCACCAAGTTGCCAGGAAAAGTTAGGTTGATGGCTAGGGTTCTGATAATAACCATGGCCATGACTAGTGTACGTATTTTGTTCTTGTTGAGACGTCATCGATTGACTCCCATAATAGGATGTAAAGGGTTGGGCTTGCATCGCATTCCAAGGATTTTAGGAAGGGTTTCCCCTGATCGATCTGACGGGCATAGGTGTTGAGCCTTTCCCAAGGTTCCATTGGATATGGAAGGGGTTTCCCCCAGTCAACATCCCTAACAAGGGAACTGATCCCTTCCATGGATTCCAAGGTCCTTGTGAGGAAGGAATTCCTAAGTTTTCCCCCTGTGCAGGAATAGTACCCTATACAAGATGTTGTTTTCCATAACTGAGGTTGCCCCCGACTGAGATGGAAGCTGATGAGAAAGCGTTATTACCAAACGTGCTGAAAAAAGAGAACAATTTTGAACCTAACAACATGCTATAAGTAGGAAGTCCTTGACTACCTGCTCCAAACAAACTATAGTTTACATTTGGCCCATCAGAGTGTTGGTGAGCACCGCCCAGCGAAGGGGACGAAGGAGGTATATGACCCCCTCCATAATGGAAAGTGTTATAAGGAGATGAAGTGCCCCCCATGGATCCTTGCAAAGGAGTGTTCGAGCTCCCTACCCCCATACCTAAATTATGTAGAGTGGAGGAGGAAAGGACAGAGTTCATAGAAAATCTAGGCATCCTGTATGATAACTGAGGGCTTGTCGCACTCTGGTTGAACGTAGCAGTGATCGCCACCATAAATAGAATCATACCATTGCCCTACATAGAGGCAGTTGAGTGGTCTGGATCGACGATGGTTGGTTAGGAGGTGGAACACCCCCTGTAGTGACAACCATAGAGGAAATATGAGTATTCCTTGAAGAAGTAGTAGCATTTGTTTCCATCGATTCTTGTGAAACTACATGACGCTCATAAGGTTGAACCTGTATAACGATGGGCGTCGATAGATCAGTGATTGGAGGGTTATACAGACCAAGAGCTTGTGATCCAAGATCAGAAATGATTGGTTCCTCTGTAATTGAATGTTCTTCTCTCAGATATGATTCAGACATGGTATCCTGTAACCTGGTCACCTCAAAAAACCCTTGTTGGTCTAGTTTTCTTTTTAGCAGTGGTGGGGGTGGCTCGAGATCAACCGGCGGCAAGCCCAAAAGCCTTCACAATCGGAGGAGCTCCTGATCCTCCACTGTGAGATAATATCAATGACACACTAGGGATTTATATAATCATTTTTTTAAAACCAACACACACTAGAAAAATTTCCTATGAGGTAAGACAAGCAGATCACTAGCTAGTTGGAAGAACAGTTACAATAGCCAACACTAGAGAATCTTACTGGTGCAATTGAAGATCGAATATGGAAGCACCCTATGGGTATACTCTACAAAGCATGTCCCGATGTCTACCCTAGGTATTGCGGTATACCCCCGCAGTCACCTATGTAATTAGCTAAGATAAAGGCAACTAGGTTGCCAGCGCGCAAATAGTCACCAGGCAGGTACAGTCGACAGTCGGGTGGACCGCAATGAGCAGGGTATCAATCCCGAAACATATCAAGGGTATAGAAAGCAATTGTTCCAGAAGATGACTGAGGACCTCGAACAGATTCAAGACCCACGAAGCTCCATGGAAAATGTGATCAATGGAATCCCAAGATAAGCCCTCTATATGTGTTCCCCAGTATGCTTGGTCCAGCTTAGGAGGGGTTATCTCTACTAACTTTTTGCACATGACCTCGTGTTTAGACCCTATGTTAGAGGGGGGTCCCGGATAACTTTCACAGTTACTAGACTTTCAAGAACTCCCTAGCTCAAACTCTTATGTTTGTTTTTGTAGCCTTGAAGAGTTTTCTCTCCAATCCTAAATCAATGCTCTAGCTTAGACTAAATTGATGAACCCTTCAAACACAAAGTCTAATAAATTTTAATTAGGCATTAATTTTAGTGGTTGTCTTAAGTAAAAAAAAATGAAAGTGAAACCATTGATGTTCTTTAAGAGATGAAAGAGAATAGAATAAGATGATACTGGAAACAAAATCACTTCTTTCTTCACAAATAAATATTTTCCAATTGAAACTTTTTCACCAAACTTTTCGTAACTACTTTTCTCAGATCTTTGAAAAGAAAAACTCAAAACAATATTTCTCTCGATCATGAGCTACTTAATGTCCTAAGCATTCAAGTAAATAACTTAAGAAAACCTTCTTTTTCCTTGGCAAACAAAGCAACTAACCTAAACTACTTTACCAAACAAAGTAACAAAAGTTTTTTTTTATTGTTTTATGCTTCAAAACAAGAAATTTGAAAATGAATTTCTTTTCTTCTAAAGAAAAAAAGGGAAAAATACCAATAAGACAGGACCAAGAAATAACTTCTGGCCCAATCGCAGATCGCAGGGAGTCATTGAAAATACCAAATAGGCAGATCCAAGAAGACTCACCAACTTGTCTAAAAACCCTATTAAAAGAAAACACAAGAAATATTTTGATAAAAGAAATATATGCTAAGGTCAAACCTAGGCTATAGACTGCTAAAATAGAGACCAAGGCTAGATCAAGAAGACCCCTGAGAAGTATGACTTATGACAGGGAAGAGGATGATTGCCTCTTCTTTGCAAAAGATCGTCTCAACACAGGCACACTACTGTTACTTCAGTAGCCAGCATATGTACGTGGGTTGTCCAAAGGCAAGGCGCATATGCATGCATGTAGGCTCACTACAGGTCGTGTACACCTCTGTAACTCCTCAAAAAATGAAAAAAAAATAGTCCAACACAGACAGGGAGTACTGGTATGGAAGACCAGCATCCCTCAAAGACACGGAAGCTTACAGAAACTCAAAAATAGTGAATAAACTAATTCAAAGCACCCAAAATTAAATATCCCCAAAGACCCTAGAGGCATCCCTAGTACGGTCGCCAATTATGCTATAGCAAGAAAACCCATCTATGGACTACACAAAGGGCCTAAAGTGTGGGAAGAGCTAACCGTCTAAAGTCTCCTACTTTTTATCATCATTCCAACATTACCCCACAATCATACATAAGAGACAAGAGAGAGGGATCTGATAGGACTACCTTAAACTCTGCATCCAGTGTCAATCCCTTTGATCTTGGTTGTTTCCTGACTACAAATATCCTCCCAAGGTTGACCTGCATTCATCAAAAGAAAAACAAGAAGCTACAAGCATGCATTCTACACATGGATTAGTGGGTTAGACATAATAAACAAGAAATGTAAACAAATCCTATAAGTTGAAGACGTCATTTGGCGGGATGGAAAAATTACTTCTTTATATTAATATCACAAAATTCGCTTACAACATGAGACAGACACTGCTCCTCGAACTTGGTCCTAGGCTCCTCTTCACCATGCACCAACTGCTTCCACGTCTTCTTCTCCTCTTCAGTTCTCTCTTAGGGAAATGGTAAGGGATTTACAATTGGGGCAAAGGGGGATTGATGAAATGGGCAGAGTTTCTTTTCTCTCATGCTTCTCTTTTGCAATGGGACCCCAACCCCTTCTTTTATAGGCCAAAAGGGATAATAAAGGTTGGGGTGACTGTCTAAGGGAAGTCAAGCAGTTAAGTAACAACCCAAAAACTAGTATCCTATGCAATTTTCCACATTTTGCGATATTTTGTGAGTATACACGGGTTGCAGTGGCCCAAGAAGCATGTGTACGCGGGTAATAATGGTGAAGGGCACATACACCTTCAAAAAATTTTTTTTAGAAGAGATGTTCAATAATGGCTTGGTAAAGTTAACAAGTTAGATGGCCTGATGCCAGGTATGCATGTTAGGTGCAATTTAGGGTTATAACAGGGTATCTAAAATTATGTACACATACTTTATTTACAGAAGAATTCTCTTCATCTACCTCTTCAGAAAGATTGGCTACAACAAAAGATTTTCCTTCCATGAATTGTTTCATATGCATCTATTGTTCAGGGCTGACAACCATGTCTAGGAGGGTTTCATCTGATTTGATGTTGGCCAATTGATTCGGGATATTGTATTTGGAAGATGGGGGAAGAGGAGTGATTCCTTGACTCTCAGGAACTTTAGGAACCTAGGGCACAGTAGTGGTTGGGAATGAACTTGGGCTAGAAGAACTGCGAGGGGGGTCAAATTTGCCTTTGGGGGCATAGTCTTTTCTCCTAGTATTAATGACCATGACATCTTATGGCTCGGAAAAATCTAGTACAACAATACTAGATTCTGGTCTTTTACCAAATATATTATCTCTTGCACTCTTATTTACCTCACATGTGGTCTCTTCGTGGTGCTCCTCGCAAAATTTACACCAAATCCAAGGAAATATAGATTTAGGCTGAAAATTGTTTTCGATCAAATTTATAAAAGGGGGTGTGGAAGAGGATGAAGCTCCAGGGGTGAGAGGGGAGATAGTTCCCTTCCTCTCAAAAGATATCATATGATTGTTCATATCTTGTACTAGCTACAAGAGAGCAGACATGTATGTTTTTCTAATTGATTCCCCCTAGGGAAGACTGGTTCTCGCAAGTTGTTCTTCATACTCTGAACAATATGTAGAATGAAACCGAGATTATCAATGGATTTTTCCTCAATCCTATGATGGTAGGAAGGAGACAATGCATTGTAGTAATGCATGAATTTGGCTCGGTTCTGTGGGTGGATAAGTTCGGGGATTTGATTGTACAGCTTGGTGAAACACAAGTTGAAACACTTGATGGTCTCACTATCTTTATAAGTGACATTATTATATTCCCTTAACTTCTCGGCATGGCTTTTGGATTTCCCATAAATAGATCGGAACCAATAGATTAACTCCTCCCAAGTAGACAAGATCTTAGGAGGAAGGTCAAAGAAATCGACCACAGCCTTTCCTTCCAAGGAATTGACAAAAAAGTGCATGCAAGTGTCATTATCGTTAGCCCTTATGTTATGACAAGCATTAGAAAATGCCACTAGGTGTTTGTTAGTACTAATAGTGTTATTTCCTAAAAACCTAGGAAAGTGCTCTTTAAACTTCTCAAGTGGGTGAGTCACAGGTGCTAAGTTAAGAGGAGAAGACACATGCCATGGTGTGGTTGTGTCATTCTCTTCGAACTAAAAAGACCCATACTTTTTAATGACTTTGGTGGGGTTTTTAGTAGATTGGACATGGATATGGTGGTTGTACAAGCTACCAATCACTGATGACGATGAATATTGGGAAGATGAAGCACTTTCAATGCCACCAAAACCACCAATAGGTGACATCTTGTGGATGAGAGATGAGGGAAAGAAAGATGAGCTGGATGACTCAGACAAAGTCCTCCTTAGAGCACCTTGTTGGATAGATAACACTACGTTTCTTCTTCCTATTTCAGCAATAGGATGGATTTCAGGTGACAAGCCTCTTCTTCTTCTAGAAGCACGAGAATCTAAGGACATGAAAGAAGGCCAAAACTAAAGAACCAAAATGTTACTGCTGAATTCTAGGCTGCCTACATCTAGCTTCCAATTGTTATTGAACACTAATATCTTGTTCAATTGCTGCCCAAGAATGTTTAAGCTCAACATGGGTCCTAGCAGTGTCTAAAATAGTATGAAATAGGTTCAAATAAATGTTGGTTTGGTCTTGGAAACTGGGCTCAAGATTGGGCTGCCTTGCAATAGGAACAATCATGAATAGCAAAACAATCAAGAATCAATAATAGAAAAACAAAGATGTATCGATGAAAATCGAGTATAAAAAATTAACCAGAGAGATATCGAAGATCTCCCCAGTATGGTCGCCAAAATAAATGTTGAGGAAAAGATATGAATTTATCTTACTCAAGCATTTTCAGACTTTACTTGGCTAAAGAAAAGTAGACGGGAATATCACACTATTTTTATAGCCAACAAAAATAACATCTAACTCACTAGTATTAATTACGAGTGCTTAGGTTAGTCTTTAATCAACAAAAAATACTTGCTGAAAATTCACTTTTTATGTAATTTTCTGAATATATCAGTTGCTGAAATAAATGTAAGAACATAAGTAAAGACACCAAGAGGATAATCAAGATAGATGAGACATAAAACAATCCTTTATTTAATTCCAATTCACCAAAGAGTCATTTCTTTACAAAATCTCATACATAAATATTGGACCAAAGTCAAACTTAGAAATCCCCGATGGAACATACAAAAGGACCTCTGACAAAAAAAACCAAAACTAAACTCTAAAAGTCGGATCAGCTTGCCACAGATTGTTGCCCACTCAACTCTACACAATAGCCTTTATCAGTCATGAAAGTTAATTTACAAATAGAAAAGTATACACAGACTATCAAAGATAGATCAACACCTCTGAAGAACAAGTGTCTAAATGATTTGATTAAGCCCTAAATATTGTTTTCTACAATAAGACCCTGTTATCACAAAAGAGAATTAGGCTGTGATGAATATATGAATGAATGAAATCTGAACTATCTCCATAAACTTAAAGAGAAAACCTTAGCATGATTGTGCTTCTATCCTCCTTCTTCCCCTCCATTCCTCTTTTCTTTTAACAAGTTATAATTGGTTAAAGTAGTTAAACCAACTCATTAGTTAAGTTAATTAAAGACTCAACTAAATTTAGTTAGGGGGAAAGGTAGTAATCATAATAAGGGTCATAAATAAATAATAACTAGTAGGTGGGACCCCTTGTGACTCCCTTTAGTTCATAATAATCATATCAATCATAACATAACCATTAGTTAAGCAAACACACCTCGTGTCTCCCATCAACATATTTACTTTTGGCAATTTAAGCTCATGAAATTTGAAATTATCTTCAAAAATAATACTCATATATCCAAAATAAAACATGTTGTCCAAAGATCCATGAAGTCAACTGTCATAAAACAATAGATAATCATAAAACTCAAAAGCCGTATTTCCAAGTCTGTGATGAAAATTTTCCTTGGTTGTTGTTTTCACCTCTTGATTTTCCTGAATCTGCCTTAGGCTGTGTAGATACTTTAGGCTTAATCTCACTGATAACATGGGAACAATCGTCCCTCAAATGCATCTGTGAAGACACGTATTTGTCAGAGTCATTGGAGGGTGAGGAAGGGGCAAAAGTGGCTTTTCATTTATCAAGTGCATGATGGGCTTCAATCTTCAATCTCTTGCTAGCATGAGAGGATTTCACTGGTGAGTGGTTAGGGGCATCTTGGACAATGGAGTTAACTGGCAGAGGAGGAGGCAAAGAAAATTTGGTCCAGCCACGATGTTGGGAGACTGTCGGGTGGACAATCTCCTGCCATCCATCATTTTTAGGGACCTCAGGCTGTAAGGAGACATGAGGAGGTACAAGGATGTCTGGGGATTGTTGGGCTTGGAAGGGAGGCATTTCTAGCCTAGTTTGGACTATTCCCTGCCCAATCCAATTAAATAATCCCACATAAAATGATTGGCTAAGCTATTCTAAATCAACATCAAAATGTATGGAGAACCTGTTCCTTCTTGGGCCTCAGTTCCAATTACCTCTACGTCCTTTACCTTGGCCATTGTTTCCATGACTAAAAAAAATCATCCTGCATGCATGATCAATTAACAAATATTCTTTGAAATAACGATGCATGACAACTCTTAAAAATATGAAATAGATTTGGCTCAGAACATATCAGAGTCATGCAATCCAATCCATACAAATGGTTTTACTATTAACCAATGAGCAGGGGGGTGAAACAGGGTCCTGGGATATGTAAGGGGTTTATAATGAGCGAAAATATGATATAATGAAAGGGAATAAGACGTAGTCACTTCTCAATGACAACAACAATCAATTGTTAAACAACCAATAATACCTCACTGTTATTTACAGAAGACACTTCCACTTTCATCCAATTTAGCACAAAAATTCCCTTGATTCTAATCAATCTCAAAGCAGGGGGTGAAAGAATGAAATGGGAAGGCGATAGGATTTGTAATTAGATGAAAATGAGATAATGTGAGGGGAAGATAATGATTACTATTCATTAGATTAATCAAGTGATCCATAAAACATTCTGCAGTAAGACTAGATGCACCAACCAACAATCATCATGACCGAATAACAATTCTTGTGTATTTAACTAGTTCACTGTCCAAAATATCCAACACAGTGCCATCACAAAACAGTAAGTATTTCACATAATTTGTAAGAGTTTATATACCCTTCCCTTTACACATTCTACATTTTAAAACAATTCATGAGTAGTACCCAGTTTCAATCTATAGGCATCAACATCAACTACTGCCATGCATTTCTTCAATCCATAACTATACCCAAAAGTCATGTTTTCAAAATAAAAATGAAGTCACTATTACTGCAATAGAACCCATCAAAATGCAATGATATTCGTTCACATACATATGCAGTAATCAAAATAACCAAGAATATATTGTCATGCCTGAAAGACAATTAATCATACAACCAACAACCACCATTTAGATACCAGCTATGCCAGAGTAAATTGTTCGGGCAATGAAGTTCTCCCACTGTAAAATAAAACCAATTCAATGTGAATTAAAAGATGAGCCACATATCTAACATGATTGTCAATAAAAACATGCCAGTTTCGACAAGTGATCGATTGCAATAATAAACATGCTTAAAACTTTTGTGGGTGCCCCTGAGTGTGAAAATCAACTATCCATATTATACACAGTGCGTAGCTAACACAACTCCATGGTGCAACATTTCTTCTTGACACATCAAACACACATCCAGGATAAATAACTCAACATATCGTGCTAAGTTATAAGATTGCTTGGATTTAGTCAGCCATGATTGACTATGTGGTGTGCACTTAGGTCTATACAACCAACAAGCACAAACATGCAGGAGACATACTTTCCATAGTTATCCAATTCAGTAGTCATTCGGCCCCAAAGAAAACCATAGTTACTATGCCCATTATTTACTTTACAAAACACCATACACAGAACACGACATGTGTGAACAACATCAAGCATTCGCAACCAATGCCAGCCATCATCCAAATCATCATAAGTGAAAATACTAGTGATTGTATATCAAACCACAATTTATCACTATTGTAAAAACAAAATAATCAATCAAACAAGATGTAGCAACGTCGTGTACCCTCGCATCGAATTGAAATGGGGAAGAAACTTTCTTCACTAATAATACTGAGTTATTTGACATAAGGGGGGTGACTGTGAACTTTAGAAGTGTAATTGGCACTGTAAGGTTTATCGCTATCATCACAGAAGCAGTAACTAAATACCATACCAACATGACTGCCATACAACCAATGGTGATTTTGCATTCAAATTAATTAACCAGAATAATCTATAGCAACTTGACAGGCCCGAGATTCTTCCTATGAAACTCCAGACCAGAGGGTTAAGGATTTTTCTCGGTATCCATCACAGGAGGAACATATCCAACCTCTCACAACAATGAAACTTCAAAGCCATAGGTATACATACAGAGAGAGATATGAGTCATTTGTGGATAGATGACAATCTCTGGCAGGGGGGGAAAAAGAAGGGTGAGGCTCTTATTCGACTGGGTAGTTTAATCAATGCACACATGGTATAAACCTCCTATTCTTCGTCCAATTACCACAATACAAAGGAGGAGATAAGGCCAAGTTAAGAGAAAAACACTCAATTCGTGACCCTTAGCTATGGAAATCAAATGTCGAGGTGAAACATAACATCGTGATGCAGAAATACTTTCAACCATTAAAAACTAGGAAGGCCAGAGACTGGATATGGTGATAGTGCATGAAGAAATTTCCACCCAAGACTTAAATAGAAACCCTCTAACTAAACCAGTAGTAGCAGCAGGGAGTTATCTCCAAGAATACCGATAACTTCTACAAACTCAAAAATATTATAGGAAGAGCCATCCATTTTTCATTCAAGAACCAAAATTACACATAGTTGAAACACGTAGGAAAAGACACAAATCCATACACCTGAGCCAATAATCATTTGATAACCAGAGTGAAGTCAAGAATGGCCCAAAAAAAGGACATACCTGTTAATCAAAATACTTAGGATGAGAGGTGGTCGAGCGGTTTCACCCTGCTAAAATCTCAGAGCATAACACAGTAGCAACATCAAACAATATCCCAAATACGGTGGTGGCCAATGGGAAGGGTAAAGGTGACTTGCAGTAAAAGCATGTCTCCTCCACCCACATTACATTAACTCATTAGTACATGCCAACAAGCCCTTCATTAAAACCATTAATTTAAAATCCACGTTCAAGTCCACATCAATTTCTTGCTAATTGCGCCATCCACATCATATGTCCCACTTATAACTTAACCATATTGCATGTCAACTATAGAATCTAAGAGATCATGTATAGAATCATCACCAATAGCGTGATTAACATCAGCCTGTACCATAGAGTAATCACCATGCATATAGACTATATAACTCAAATAAAATGGCAAATCCATTAAATTCCATGAGCCACCGACGTTCATACCATATGTATATCGGCTACCAATTCAATTAACCAATGTATAACCTCTACCATTATTACTCGATCAAAAGTGCCACCAACATTTCACACCATATACATATAAAACATGTAATTCAATCAACATTTCATGACCATCTTCTTGTTATCTAGGGTTAATTAATATCAACAAGTTTTTTCGTGCATGTAGTATCGTTAGAGCTTAGGATAGCTTCAAAATATTCCCTTGCAATCATCTCTCATCTCTTTCAAATTATTTGCATGTGGTATTGTCTAATTAGGCCTCTTTTTCACTTGTTATAGTGTTTTTCCTTTCTCAAAACTGCCTTTCATATAATTTCACTAACATGTTTGTTGTATAGGTGAAAGAAGAACAAATTCCATGAATAAATAACAAGTTGTAGTAACATGAAGGAACAACATCTCAAAAGCTCAACTCATATCAACAACAACAATATCTCATAAACTGTGTAACGGTGTAGCACATCAAAACAATGAGAAGATCTCACTTCAATAGTTCAAGGGGGTCCCACCTACTAGTATTATTTAGTGTTATAATTAATAGGCATTA
>JASDQU010099545.1:0-21298 GCA_032191745.1 Picea mariana
TACATCCACCCGCGAAAGGCATATGTCCCTTTGAAAGTGATGTGGTTGAAAGGAATGGGAAGAAGTTTCACCTTCAGTCTTTTTATGTGCATCATCTAAAGAGTCATCGAGAGGGATTTTGAGTTTGGTGCAGAGTGATACAGAGACAAATTGCAGTTCATTTTTGACTTCCGCCATTGCGGACTACACGACTACATGGACGGATGCATTTATGGAGGCATTTATGGAGGCATCACGAGAGGCATCAAAGGATAAAATAGTAGCACTGAGTTGTTTCACTTCTTGTTGGGTCTTAAGGAAACCATATTCCAAGGTGTTGATGCGAGAATCTAGTTCTTGGCTACGGGTATGGGCCATGATGATGGGTGAACTGGGAAGGGAGCGAGAGGGGTTAGAAATGTTTGCAGAAAAATGATATGGATGAATGTGACAAGGGGAAAGAGATGAGTCTAATGGAATAGGTCTCAAATAATGGTGAAAAAATGGGAGCGGGTGGGGTCAGAATTTTTTTCCAAAAAATGATATGGATGAATGTGACAAGGGGGAAGAGATGAGTCTAATGGAATAGGTCTCAGATAATGGTGAATTTTTTTTTTTACAGCTGCGGAGTTATACCTTGGTTTGAAGAATGCTACAGTGCTGAAATCCCCAAATTCTGAACCAGAGAGAATTTACTTAGCAACGCCAACACAGATGTGCGTCAATAGATCTCGCTGGTTTAATTTGTTTATGTTGTTTTTTCTGTTCCCCAAGGGTTAGGTATTGAAGGTTTCTACAGACAAGGGTTTGCCCTATGCTATAGCTCTCTGATATACGTGCAGGGTCCAATAGTAGTACTCGGCCCAATATCTCAGGGCACTAACTAAGGAGGATAGACCGTACCCTTAGCCATACTACCCGACTACCCAGGTACTAGNACACTATAGCAGTCCGGTGACCGATAGGTTTATCTAAAGAGGGCTTCAGGAAATCTAGGCTGATCCAGACACAGGTGCTGTCTGATGCGCTACCACTCGAATGGGTACCAACAGGGGTTACAAGGGTGGCCAACATATGTGCGCTTAAGAACCACTTGTATTTCCTGTGTGTATGAATCCCTCAACCGCGGGTTTATGCACGTAACGACAGATCTCTGTTGCTTAAAGACTCCAGAATACGTCTCTACCCCGAAAAAAAAATACCCACAATTTCTGCCAAGGAAAGTGCTCTGATACCACTTGCAAGATACCAGATATATAAAATATGTAGAACAAAAATGAAATGCTAAAAATGACAGAATAACAGTAAAATATCCAGCATAATCTTCACAATACACAGAAATGATATACGAAATAGCAACAAAAACAACACTTTGATTCAGATAGAAATGTTCACAAGCCTCTTCGAGGGGGCAACCTCCAGTCGAGCAACGCTCTGTTACAATAATCTCCAAGCTAGGGTTCATATACCCTCGCCCATTATTTATACTAAATATGTCTATTAAGAGAAGCATCTAGAGGAAGATCCTTCTAGAAGCGGAAGCTTCTATTAGGTCTTCTTAGATCTGCCTTATTCTATTTTATTGAAAGGTCTTATTAATATTGACCTTTATTACATTCGAATACATTGATCTACCTATGTGCAGGTTAGGACCTTAACAATTCGACTTACGAACTCGGTTTGGACATCTTTCTGGGGGTGGAAGGCCGTGGATTTGGTTAGCTTGGTGTCCAATAGTGACCAGAGGCTCAACCAGAATGTGCTGAGAAATCAATTGTCCCTATCTGAGACAATGGTTTGTGGGAGTCCAAAATGTACCTAGACCCATTCAAAGAAGAGCTTGGTAGTGCCCTTTGTTGTGATGCTCTTCTTGCAGGCAACCAGAATCACCATCTTAGAAAAATGGTCAACAACCACAAACTCACAGTCATTTCCCTACTTGGTGGATGGGAGGCCCGACATGTAGTCCATTGAAATGGATTCCCATGGCCTGTCAAGAGTAGGAAAAGGGGTGTACATGCTCTGTTTCTTAGTGGTTGGTTTGGCAATATCACAGGAAGTGCAGGACCTGATATACTTGCTGACCTCCTATCGAAGCTTCGACCAGTAGAAATGTTTCTGTAGCATCACCACTGTCTTTTCGATGCCAAAGTGTCCTCCCACCCGACTGTAGTGGGATTCCCAGATCAGCTTCGCTCGCTCACTTGATGGAACACTTATATGGCCTAGACGAAACAGAAACCCATCCTGAATATAGAAATTATCGACAACTATGTTTGCAACCAACATTTGGTAGGTGGTGGTGAAGTCCAAGTCTATCTCATAGAGTTGGGGCCATCTAGAGGTCTCATGGCTGCAAGAGTCTAGCACTGTGGTGAGTGTCGTGACTGGTGGTCTACTGAGGCAATCAACGACGCAATTGGTGCTTCCTGTTTTATACTTGATGTTGAGGTGGAATTGCTGCAAGTAGTGGACTACTTTTGATGGCAATCATTATACAATTTTCCTTGTGTCTTCATAAACTATAGTGGCTTATGATCAGTGGGGATGACGTTCTCCATCATAAGAATGTAATGTCTCCACTGGTGGTAGGCTTGCACAATGGAGTACATTTCCTTGTCGTAAGTATGGTACTTACGAATAACATCGAAAAGTGTCTCACTATGATAGGTCTTGGGGTGGTTGTACTGAGTGAGAACGTTGCCCACAACATAGTTTGAAGCATCTGTCTCGATCTCAAAGGGATGCTGCAGGTCTGGTAGTGAAATTACTGGGGATGAGAACAAGAATTTCTTCAAATCATCGAATGCTTATTGTTGGGACCATCCCCACACAAATTTTTCCTTACCACCACCCCTGGTGATTTGGATGAGGGCCCATGCAATATGGGATTATCCCAACAAAAACCTACAGTAGAAATTGGCAAGGCCCAAGAAGCTATGAAGCTTAGTGAGTGTGGTTGGGGATGGACAGTCACGGATGACTTGGATCTTGGATGGATTCACATGTACACCATGTTGATTAATGATGTAGCCTAGGTAATGGACCCTGTTCATGCCGAAGGAACATTTTTCCAAGTTGGCGTATAGCTTGTGCTGCCGCAGGGTGTGCAGAACCTGCTGAATATGCTGCAAGTGTTCGACCCAAGTCTTGGAGTAAATGAGAATGTCATCCAGATACACCGCTATAAAATTTTGGTGAATGGTCGTAAGATATCATCCATGATCCTCATGAAAGTGGTCGGAGCATTTGTCAAACCAAAGGGAATGACCAACCATTCAAAAAGGCCTTCCTTTGACTTGAAGGCAATCTTCCATACATCTGTCTGTTCTATCAGGATTTGGTGGTAGCCAGACTTCAGATCAATCTTACTGAATTATTTATCCCCCATGAGTTGATCAAGGAGGTCGTCGATTCAGGGAATCGGGTATCGGTTTCTGACTGTGATTTTATTTAGAGCCCGGTAATCAATGCAAAGTTGTCAGGTTCCATCTTTCTTCTGTACTAGCATGATTGGGCTCCCACAAGGTGATGAGATAGGATGGATGTGCCCCTTGTGGAGAAATTATTGGATTTGTCACTTGATCTCCTCATTCTCTAATAGAGAGAAACGATAAACTAGCACATTGGGCAGCGATGCACCGAGGGTAAGATCGATGGGGTACTTGACCTAGCAGTGCAGAGGTACCCCGGTAGGTGAGGAGAAGATATCCGAGTATTTTTCCATGACCTTATCTACTTTCTTCTGCTGTGTGGAGAGGTCGGCTGTACAGACCCTAGATGTGGCTATGATATTTTGCTTATTCTGAGAGTGAATCATGAAAAAGACAAACTTACCTGTGTTAGAGATGACCTTCCTGCATTGCTTAGCAGAGATCAAGGAAATAGAACTAGGTGGGATTGCCTCAGGTATCTTGTACAATTTCCTATTCAAAGTAATAATAACACTACGAGGCCTAGAATCATATACAGCATGATGTTTCCATAAATAAGGTTGGCCCAAAATAACATCACAAACTTTGAGAGGAGAAACATCACTCAATACCTCGTCTTTGAAGGGCTTGATGCCATATGACAGTTGACACTGTTGGCTGACGTAGAGATTGTTTCCTTCGTGGATCCATCCAATGGTGTAGGGTTGTGGGTGAGGCATTGTGGGCAGGGCCAGACACTTGATGACCTTTGCAGAGATGATGTTCTTCCGGATACCTCTATCAACGATGAAGTGTATTGGGGTGCCTTTTACCCACATTTGTGAAAGGCAAAGGCACTCTCCTTCTTCTGGCTCATCTGGTTCACTAAGATGGAGCTTGGTGGTAGGAACGGTGGCACTGGGTTCCACGTCAATGATCCATCTTCCCTTTTCTAGTTCTGTCTCAGAGTCAAAATCTGCATATGATTAAGAGGCTTTCACTTCGGCCACTAGCGACTACTTTGAGAGACAATCAACAGTGTTATGCCAAGGGCTCTTACGGAAGTCGTACCACTTCCTGGTATCATTCTTTGTCTTTCTAGTGTCCTTCTTTTCTTATGGATTAGACTGGTTGTCCTAATACTTTCCATCTTTGATATGTCCTTTTTTCTGTGGGTTGGATCCACCCTTTCCTGGCTTTTGTTGTGCGGGGTTCCCAGGCCCAAATTGTCACTTCTTTTGTTTGAGCTTCTGCTCGATTTTGACAACATATTGGTAGGCCGCACAAAAGGATGTGATGTCTAGAAATTCCATTTCAGTCTGGATGTATCTATGAAGAGAACCGCGCTAATTGAGCACCAGATGTTGCTCTGAATCTTTGATACTCATCTTGGTGCTCAAGGTATGGAAGATATTTGTGAAATCTGGCACTGCTTGGTCTCTTTCTTGCCGCAGTGTGGTCCATTTGGTATATAAGTCGTCATAAATTTCGACATGGTAATATTGTTCCTTAATAGAATCCCTAAAGGAATGCCAGGTGGCTGTGATTGAAAATAATGAGGGTTCCTCTGTTTCCTTTTTCTCTCAGAATGTTTCCCACCAATCTTTGACATGGGGGATGGCTTTGAGGAGTGAAAAAGTAATCGTTTCTCTATTTGAGAAGTTATGGACAGAAAAATACCCTTCTAGCAGATTCAACCACTTGTCTACAACATCTGCATCTATCCGACCTTCGAATATAGGAATATAGAATTTTATTTGTACCTTGAAGGGGATGGCATCTCCACTCAAAGAAGATGCATCGCCTATTGGTAGCTGCCGAAGGATTTTCACAAAACTATCCATCATCTCGTTTCTCTGTTGCATGAGGGATTCCTCAATCAACAGTTTGAAAGGATCTCTTGTCCTATCATATTTATTTTCTCCTACCATGAGAGGTCACTTGGGCGTGTGGGAGATTGTGTCCTCAAGAGAAATAAGCTCAAGACCCAACTCTTTGTACTCTAACCTTGTTGGGGACATGCATTAAGACGACAAGGAGCAGACCGCTATGATATTGTTGATCCAAATTTTATGAGCAGGACAAAATGAATACAGATTATTAATATATTCTTAACACAAAATAATAGAGATACAGTAAAACTATTTTTCTATTCAATTATGAAATAAGATGAAACTGTAAAATGCAGCATAAACAAGCTTGTTGGAATGGTGGCGGGGTATCACTGAGAAGAGATGTGACGGTTGCACTCATTCACAAGAAGATGATTACAATGAGGCTCTGAAGTCCTTTTTTACAATAAAATGGAATGCCAAAAACCCTATACATCCAAAAACCTTTAGCCCTAGGAGATGAAGCACCAAAATTCATGTGGGCCCCGTTTGGGTAAGTTAGTACATTAACTTCTCGGGGTCGTAACTTTTTCATACGATCTATGTTTTAGGCATATGATATCCCGTTAGAAAGGTATTGTTGAGGAGATTTATTTTGGGGGATCAATCATGCCATATTATGTTTTTTAGAAGCTCGACACTGAAAAACCTTCATTTAGGCCCCCAAAATGGCCCCGGAAGTGAAAACTGCTAAAAATAGTAAATTGCCAAAATTGCCAGAAAACTGTTTTGAGCCAGGTGGAAAAGGTGGGTGGCCATCGATATCCATATGGATCATAGATCAACTCTTAGTCTCTTGTTGAAACCCCGATTTTAGTTTACATAGGTCCTCCTGACTTCTCTGTGTGGGTTCTTTGAAACCCACAGGAGCTTTCTTGGTGGTTTTTCCCTTTTTAAAAAACATCTAAACAACAGGAACTAGCTCCCTCTACTAGGCACTTTTTCTCATACGACCTTGGGTTGTGACCTGTGACTTAACCCAAAAGGTTCCCAACCTTTGGGCTTCAAGAATCTTGGAAACCACTCTTCCTTTCAACTCCCGAAGTGATATACCCCAAACTCATGGGATTTATCCACATGCTCACCTCCAAATTTTTGGTTAGAATGAGTCCTCGTCTATGGACTTTGGACGACCTCTGATATACTCTCCCTTTTACTCTTTCTCTCGGAGTCCTTTGCATTTGAATATAATGATTTGGTGATGCGTTTCCCTTCTATGATCAATGGTTTTGGAGAACTCCAACCTTCGATCTTTGAGGTTCTTCCACATTTGCACAAGTTGTTCCCTAAAGTGCCTTTCCTCTAAACCTCATGGATCTATTGACACCTGTCGACTATGGGAGAATAGTCATGATCGCTTCTCTCCTTCGGGACTTTGGCTATCCTAACTCCCTTTCACTCCTTTAAACCTCTGAATGCACTATGTGTTGAAGGACCCTGATGACTATCTTTCGCACAATTGTCTCATATCTGACAATCCCCATCTCCCCAGTGACATCCCACGATATTTTCACCATCACATATCCAAACTATTCCTTCAAAGGATCACGCTCACTGACCCTCCTGAGATTAACTTTTCGAGGCATATGAAACCTCTATCTGCCATCTTTTCACTCCTCCCACGTTGTAAAGTGTTTAGACTTAGGAATTTCCTACGTATCCCTCCTCAATGCTTCTAGTTTCTATCTCCCTTGATATTAGGTTCTACAGGTATATGAGACCTTTTTCTTCCCTTTGTGCACTCTCTTTGAACTTTGGATGTTTAGACTTAGAAAACTTTCTAAGTCGTTTCTCCTCAATGCTTAGATCGCTATATCTCATGAGCTTGTTCCTCCAAGGTTTTAAAATCCTTGGGCACACTCCTTACAAACTTGGAACTCTTCCACTCGACTGTTCTCCCTTACACAAAGAGTTTGAGAAAAACTTGACCTACGCACTCCTTGCATGGCTCTGTGCTTTCTTTGCACTATTACTATCAAAGATTCAACTTTATCTCTCTTGATCTTCTCTGAGTTAAACTTAACTCCGTCAACACACTCCTTGTAAACAATATGCTCTCCTTGCATGAGCTCTCATAAGAGAAACAATTGAAAGTTATTATAACCCCATAGAATCATGTATTTAATCATCAAATAAATTTGAAAACCTAAAGGGGATTGTCGAGACTTCCCTCATTTCTACCTACTTCTATCCTATTACATTAATGAACATTTAAAAAATAGATAAGAGCCAAGCTAGAGATCTGTACAATACATCTATACATTAAAGATATTACAATCCAAAAGGATCTTTTGGGGATGGCCTTTTCCTCCATACATTAATTACATTTATTTTCATTAAATTCAAATTAAAAAAGGTGTGCTCTCCTTTTTGTAGTCCAATTCAGCTTCATGGATGCACTGGATGATGTGCTTTACTCAAACATGTCATCCTTTTAATGTTGATGTAGATGCTCCTGCATCATACTCGTCTAGCCAAAAATTCATGGACTCTTTTCCATGAGCTCCTACACTATCTTTCCATGCTTCAAAATGTCTTCTTCACTTACCCAATTTGAATCTTCTTCTGGATGGACTTTCCACTTCACAAGGTATTCTAATTAAGTCTTTTGTCTGGTCCTCTTTCCAATTCTTTGATCTATGATCTTCTCTTCTACATGAACTTTTTTTCCCCATCTAATTTCCTTCTGATCACTTGATCCTCCTTCTTCATCTTATTTGTAAGGGTACAGGTCTGCAACATTAAAAATAAATGATATTCCAACATTTTCTGACAACACAATTTCATAAGAATTTGCTGGAAACTTTTTAAGGATCTTGCATAGTCCTATATTTTTCATTATCAGTTTGTTATATGTTCTCCTTGGGAGCCTATCCTTCCTCAAGTGTGCTAAAAATTGATATCCCACTTCAAATTGAAGCTCTCTCCTATGTAGATCAACTTTTTCTTTGTACTTATTGTTGTTGTATTGTAGTTTCTCCTTGATCTCACCATGAAGTTTCTGCATCCTGAATTAAATATTCGATCAATGGGATTCTATCCCTTAGTAAATGATTTTCATAGGATTCATAAGCTTCTTTGAAGTCTGCATCTTCACCATACATTTCCTTAAGGTTTTCAAAAACTAAGGTTTCCACTTTGAATTCCTGCATAATCAAACACCTCCTACTAAAAGCATCTGCAACTTTATTTGCACTACCATAAATATGCTTGATAACAAAAGTAAAGTTTTGCATAAAATCTACCCACTTTTCATGCCTTTGATTCAACTTCACCTATTTGGTTATGAACTGTAGAGATTGATTATCACTGTAGAACACAAAATCCTTGGGAATGAGATAATGCCTCCATTTCTTCAAGGCTTTAATCACTGCATATAATTCTTTTTCATATGTGGAGTACTTTTTCTTGGTATCATTCAGTTTCTCACTGAAATATGCAACAAGTCTATTGTCTCGACTTAAGACCGCTCCAATTGCTACTCCATTAGCATCACATCTTACCTGAAATGTATTTCCAAAATATGGAATAACCATAATTGGTTGTTCTGTGATGTTATCCTTCAATATCCTAAAGCTCTTCGTAGTCTCTTTTGTCCACTTAAAATATTTGTGTCTTTTCTTTACAATGTCTAATATTGGTGCACATATACCACTGAAATTTCTAATGAATTTCCTATAGAAACTTGCTAATCCATGGAAGCTTCTTACCTTGAATATACTCCTTGGTGATGACCAATCTATGATATCTCTCACCTTCTATGGATCCATCTTCAACTCATTTGAAGAGATCACAAAACCCAAATATATGAGTTCTGTCTTCATAAAAGATGAATTCTTTAAATTAATCAACAACTTCTCTCGCTGCAACCTTCTCATAATAATTTCAAGTGTCTCAAATGTTCCTCCTTAGTTTTACTGAAGACTAATAAATCATTGAGATATACAATGAAAAATTTACCTATGAAATCTTTAAGTACTTCATTCATCAACCTCATAAATGTGCTTGAGGAATTTGTTAAGTCAAATGGCATAACAAGCCACTTATACAACCCTTCATTTGTTTTGAAGGATGTTTTCCATTCATATCCTTCTCTCATTCTTATATGATGATAACCACTTTTTATATCTATCTTAGAAAAATAACCTACTCCGCTGAAGCAATCCATCAAATCATCCATCCTGGGTAAAGGAAATTTATACCTGATAGTGATCTTATTGATGGCTCTGGAATATGTACACATTCTCCATCCTCCATCCTTATTAGGACTCAATACGCTTGGTACTACACATGGGATTAATATATCCCTGACTAAACCCTTTTTTAACAGATCTTGCACCTGGTTCTTGACTTCTTCATTCTCTTGAGGTGTCAACCTCTATGTTTCTTTGTTTGGAAAACTGGCGGTCAATATGATGACTGATGCTCCTAATGGGTTGCAATGAGCAAGGTAACTCATCCACTAATATGTCAACAAAATTATCTAGTAGTTCCTGAATTTCTTCAGGCAAATCATCCATATTAGTGCTTGTGAGTATGGATCTGGTATTTCTCACTACAATAAATGGCATGTCCTTCACTTTCTTGACTTCATTCAAGATATCCTTCCCACTCATGAGAAGTATTCTTGGGATGGCTTCTTCCTTCACCTTCTTGTCCTCTATTGGAAACAACATGTGTGTTTAGCCATTATTCTCTAAGGTGTTGTTGTTTTTCCTCCCATCATGTATGACATTTATGTCAAATTTCCATTTCCTTCCCAACAAAACATGATGGAAATCCATGGGAATTACATCACATAAAATATCATCCTTGTATCCTCCTATTTTAAATTCAACTTGGCATTGTTTACTTACCATTACTTGGTGTCCTTTTTTCAACCATGAAACTTTATATGGATTTGGACGTGCAGTAGTATCCAACTCCATCTTTTCCACCATCTCTCTGGATACTATATTATCAGTTCTCCCACTGTATATAATCAGATTGAAAACTCTATCCTTGGTCTTTCAAGCAATCCTAAACAAACTTTTTCTTTGTACTAGTGCTTCCACCTCCTTCTCTGGTTTCAAGATAATTTTCCTCATCATGAGGGACTTTCCATATTCAACAACTTATGCTTCAGCATTCCTTTTCTATGCTTTAGAAATGTGAGCTTCTCCTCCTCCTTATTTATTTTTCTTGGGGCATTCCCAATACATATGTCTTGTCTTTCCATAGGCATAACATTTCACCTCTCCTTCTCTTCCTCTTCCTCTTCCTCGAGGAAAAAAATTTATTCCACCACACTGTCTTCCTTGGGAACTTCCTACTCTCTCTGTATGACTAAGAAACTTTCCAATCTCATCTTTGGGCTTCTTAGCTTTGTCATGGACAAATCCATTACCTCTATGTGGGATTTTTCCTCTGCCTCATTGGATTTTCTTTCTGTCCAATTTCACCTATGATTTCAGGGGATACTGATAAGCATCTTAAACTATCCTCATGGTCACCATGCTGATTTAATCCTAGATTTCATATATCGATCCATTAATGTATCTAGAAACTTTCTCCTCATCTTTTTCGCGATGTCCAACTCTAATTTTTAACCTATAGAACTCTTCTGTATACTCTCTTACTATAAAACCCTTCTGTCCCAGGTTTTGTAGTCTTCTAAATAGATTTATTTGATAATACTTGGGTATGAATTTAGCCTTTATCTTGGCTACCATGCTGTCCTAGCTTTTAATTTTTTGTTTTCCTTTTCTTATTATGTCATCCTATAGTTCATCCCACCACAGTGTTGCATTCCCTTTTAACCTTGTGACAACATGTTTTACCTTCTTCTCATCATCGACCTCCTCATAGTCGAAGTATTTTTCCATTTCTCTAATCCAATCCATCAATTCTTCCATATCAAAGTTTCCTTCATACATTGGGATTTCCATTTTTGCCTTGGATCCCAGTTTTACAATTTCTCTCAGCAACTGTTCTTTTGCAACATCTTCTTCTGAAGCTCCTTCAACTTACACTTATTCACTTTTGTCCTCACTGATTTCACCTCCATTTGGTTCTTTTCAGTATACTATCCCATTTCCCCTTTCTCACATAGTGCTCTTCCTATGAATAAAATGATCTGCTGATGCGTGTCCCTTATGCAATCAATGGTTGTGGTGAACTCCGACCTTTGGGCTTTGAGTTTCTTCCACCTTCTCATAATCCCTTCCCTGAAGTGCCTCTCCACTAAACCTCATGGATCTGTTGACACCTGTCAGATATGGGTGAACGATCATGATTTCTTTGCTCCTTCAGGACATCAACTATCCTGAATCTATCTCACTACTTTAAACCTATGAATGCACTAATTTCCAAAGGACCCTAATGTCTATCCTTCGCACAAATTTTCGAGATACAACAGTCCCCAACTCCCCGATGATATCCCATGGGATTTTCAGCATCTCTTCTCCAAAATATTCACTTCAAAGTATCATGATTGTTTCCTCTCCTGAGATTAACTTTCTGAGGTATATGAAACTTTTGTCTTCCCTTTGTGCACTCCTCATGCACTGTAAAGTGTTTTGACTTAGGAATTTCCTAAGTATCCCTCCTCGATGCTTCTGGTTTTTATCTCTCCCGAGCTTAGGTTCTAGAGGTATATGAGACCTCTAGCCTCCCTCTGTGTACTTGCTTCAAACTCTGGACATTCATAATTAGAAAAATTTCTAAGTCATTTCTCCTCAATGCTCAGATCGCTATCTCTCTTGAGCTTGTTCCTCCAAGGTTTTAAAAGCCTTGGACGCACTCCTTGCGACATTGGAACTCTTACACTTGACTATTCTCCCTTTCACAAAGAGTTTGAGAACAAATTGTCCTTCACACTCCTTGCGTTGCTCTATTCTTTCTCTACACTATTACTATCAAATATTCAATGTTATATCTCCTAAGATTCTCTGAGTTAAAATTAACTCTGTCAACGCACTCCTTTTAAACAATATGCACTCCTTGCACGATATCTCATAAGAGAAACAATTGAAACTTATTATAACTCCACAGACTCATGTATTTAATTATCAAATACATCCAAAAACACAAGAACAAGTAGAAACAAAGAATTTAAATGAACAGGAAACATACCATTCATTCAGATAAACATAGAAACACCAAACATTGGGATTAAAGATCCTCTATTCTATTCATTCAAATGATAACATACATAGATATAGGATGTCCTACACTTCTCTTCAATAGTTCATACAATGCTCTCTGGATCTCAACATCAACAACAAATTCAGTGGAATTTACCAACAACCCCCCTAATGAACAAGAAAATAAATTATATACCTGAAGGGGGTTCTCGAGCCTTCCCACCTTCCTACCTACTGCTCTCCTATCAAATTAATGAACATTTACAAAATAGATCATAGCCAAGATCGATATCTATACAATACATCTATACATTAAAGAGATTACAATCTGAAATGATCTTCTGGGGATGGACTTAGCCTCGATACATTAATTACATTTCTTTTCATTAAATTGAAATTCAAAAATGTGCGCTCTCCTTGGTGTAGTCCAAATCATATTCATGCATGCATTGGATGATGTTATTTACTCCAAATTTTCCTTCTTTTAATGTTGATGTAGATGCTCCTGCATCATGTACTCTTGTACACTCTTCCCCTACCTCTACCTGAAGAAGTGCCAACAGATCCATTGGTTCTCTACATACCTCATAGGGTAGAATTGGGACTTGATGATGTTTTTGAAGTCCTCCCACCTGGTTACTAGAAGGTAACCCTCCAACCTAAGTGTTTTCATATGGATTTACCACCAGGTTAAAGCATATCCTTCTACCTTCAATCTAGAAAGTGAAATCTTCTACTCTTCATCTATATGGTGAACAATAAAATAAACTTCTAGTTGTTACCACCAATGATTAAATTTTAATTCATCCATCTCACCTTGGTATGGATTTATGTCCACTTTCACTTCCATCTTGAATAGGGACTATGGATGGTCCACGTAACTTGAATTCAACTTCTCTTTCTCGAATTCTTTCCGAGACTCCCTTCTCGATATCTTGATTTCCTTCTAATATGATATTTGATTTAGATCCTCCATCATCTTCGAACAGTCTGATATTTCTTGTTAGAGATGCCATGAGGAGGTTCAATTAAATATTGATGTCAATGAATTTCACTTCTAACTTCTCAAATATCTCTTCTGCTATATCTCAACAATTGTTATGAATAGACGCATCCACCATTGCTATGGTTTCTGAGACTTCTCTTTAGGTCGATTCTTGGATCCTACAACTTCCCAAAAATAGACAAAAGGAAATCTTGTTGTGATACCAATATTATTTGTAAACTTCCATCGATATTCCACTGGAACAATTCATCCCAACATATCCGATAAATAAAACTTAAATCTACACTATGAAGGTTAAATTTATTTAGATTCTAGAATATTTAGTTATTTATTTTCTGCTTATGTCTGAAATAGATAAAATGTGGAAAATAGAGAACATTAAAATAAAATCACACGCCATCCATAAGATAACAAAATATTTTCTCTAGGAAACCCTTACGGGAGAAAATCCAACTAGAAGGTGAGATTTCTCCACTCTCGTTTTTATGGTATAGAAATAATGAAAGTACAAAGGAGAAGAAACTCTCTATGGAGTTACCTGATACCTATGGCCTATTTTTCTACAGAATATTAACCGCCTCTATTATGATCTCTAATTTCCCACTCCCAATTGTTCTCCTATGCGATGGAACAAAATACAATAACATAGAATGTAATCTCTTTTCCTCCTAGGGTATCAATATTTAAGATAGTCCAATAGTCATCTAGGGGTAGGTTTTTGGATTCCTCAACCCTCAATTACTGTTGGGTTTTTAACCTTCTATAATATTCTTGAAATTTCTCATGTCGCTAGCCCCATATGCATGAGTAATGGGGGTTGATGTTGCATCCTTTCATACCATTGTGGTAAACATGATAATTCAACTTGAAGGAGACATAAATTTTCCATACAAACTTTGATTGAAACACGATATGCATCATTGGAAATTTGTGAGAGTATAGAATATGGTCAAGTGGTTGTGCTCAATTTCCAGACACCAAAACCCAAAAAAAGATGTTTAATTCCTCAAAATGGCTCTCGAAGGTTCTGAACCCCAATTTTCCAAACTAGGACCTGCCACTAAATTGACCCTGCAAGTTGATTCCTCCAATTTTTTCCACTCTGAAAGAATAAATATATATATGACAAATAATATAATGATCCAACGTGACTAATAATTATTTTCACATTCAACCAATTTCAATAAGATTTCTTTGACAAATGCCAAATAGTCGTCTATTCTATCAAGAGAATGAGGATAGAGAGAAACCAACTCTTTCTCCAATTCCATGACATGCATCTCATTGACTCAATTGAAAATTTACTTCATCTTCTTCTAGAGTTAATGAGGGTATTCAATTTCAATGAGGTGAAACCGAATCTCTCACAAGATATAGATCATGATGACATCCAAAACCTCATCCTTCTTTCCATCAACATCGAACTTTGCCTAATTGTCTATTAGATCTAGAATCACAATCTTGGTATACTACCATATTCCTTTACTCTTAATCAGGATTTCCATGTATGCTGCCCTTATTTCATAATTAAATATTCTCAGAACAATATTATGATCTATATTCAAATTCATCTTCGATATCTAGATAGAAAGTTCTATTTCAGTAAGTTCCAATCGACAAACTATTGACATAGAGTTAATCACATAACCAATCTGACTCAACAATGTTTGCTGATAATAGGTGAGGTTTCAAACCATCATCTATGATACCATTTTGGGAAAAGGGTGGAACCTATAACAGAACAAACAAATGATTTTTCATATAATTGAAGAGGGAATAAAAGTTTCGAACATAGAGCTAGTGTCTAAGCATATTCTTACAACACTCATTCAAAGCACATTATGATGAGGACATCATAATGAATATTGGACCTTGATATGTCCATATGATATCACTTCGATCGCTTTATGATAATGAACCAAGGGGTCCTCTATTTATATCCTTAATATCTAACCAACTTCCATGAAATTAGAAAGATCTTTTCTAGATATAACCATTGGTTTCTAGAGCTAACTCTGTCAAATATGTGATATCGAGTCATCTTGAAAAGGATGATAGACCTGACCATCCATCCTTCCAACTCATAATTGATTACCTGGTTGGTCAATCAACTGCCCAACTATCTATGATTGATGGACGATTGTCTGGTCGATAGGAATGTCAAATACTCGACCGAATAATGTAGAGATCTAGTCAATCGACAAATTGATTGTATCCAAATGTAGGTCTGCCTCCCAATTGACTAAATCTAGGAGAAGTGTGATAAACCATCAATGCTTGACGTTTCAACAACCTTTAAATGTGAATATTCACTTTCTTTTGAAGTCCCACAATACTGAGTGTGAAATTTCTTTACTTCTTGGGTTGACATAACTCTAAGAAAATACCTTTTATTTCAAAATATCATGATCACATAAGGCATAGAGGTGCTTCAAATGTTAAAATATTTCAAACAATTATTTAAAAATGTCGAAATGTAAATATACTTCAACAAGTTAACAAAGCATAGTTTATTTAATGAAAAAGTGCAATTATAAAATATTCGTCTATCTAATTATAAAGTGGAATTATAAAATATTCAATCACCTTTGACTTACGATGGCCCTAATGGACCAATATAAGTCACCGTTGTCTTAGAATATTCTCTTTCTTCTCAAAACACCCAATTTTGCAATCTACGGACGCTTCGAAAAGCCCTTTATCTTGAAACCTTAATCACAAAAGTAAAATTCTTTTCAAGTATTTGCGCACAAAGAATCATTGTTAATCCCCTCATTTTAATTAATTTTTCCAAGTGACCAAGGCCTTTTCTCATGGGATTAACCAAAAAAAAAATTTCACATTTCTTAAGAGTGGGTTTTTATACCACCTTCCAAAGTGCAATCAGACTCAAGGCCGATAGGTGGAAAAGTAAAACCATTGGGTTTTCAATTTCGCATAGGTAGAGTCCATTTAACTTTTGTGCATGTTAATATGTGTTATGATCCCCACTGTTCAAATATACATATCCTACAATCGATGTTCAACCTTCTCTGATCCAACTATTAGCAATCATTCATTCATCCACTTGATCAATGATTGATTGATTTCGTTGATTTGGCTTCGTAGAAACCCTATAACATTGTTTCTTTATGCGAATAGTTCTTAGATTCGACCCTTCAGTTCAAACCTACAAAAAAAATAAGGATTCTCTCTATGCTCCTAGGATCCTTGTGTAGAAAATTAAAGAGTATGTTATAGAAGAGAATCAACACATAATTTCATGAAATACTGTTCAATCCACACACAGAGGAAAATTTTCATTAACCAGACATAACAATACAAGATTTGACTATCTCTCTTCCACACAACCACAAATCTCCTCACATACTCAATTTTAAAATCACACTGTTACCCCTATCTCACAATCCAACACTGATTCAAAAACACTTGCATACTAAAAAGAGCTCTCAAATGGATGTAATAACCATATCCAAACCAAATCCCTACAAATATTCAAATCCCTAATTACATGAAACAAATTAATACCTACTCTAACTAATTGGATATGTTTGATTCCTTCTAGAGGCATGCTAATATCTTATTACAAATTAAATAGAATTAAGGGGACTAACCCCCTTTAGAAAATGAATTTGACCCTTAGAGTCAATTTGAATTTTTTTAACGAGATGCTCTTGCATCAGACTCCTAGGGAAGAAAATAATGAATCATCAAGTATTCAAGATCCACATTATAATTGGATATTTCTGCTACTTTCATCCAAGTAGCATCCTTTGTTGGATGATATTTCCATTTGACCAAATACTACAAATACGCCTTACCCCTTGTTCTCCTTGTTACTCTTTTATCCAAAATTTTCTCAATCTCATGCTGCATCCTTTTAGGTAATTGTTTTTACCATTATATGGCCTGATTTTCATCACTTACAATTTCATCTGTTGGAACATACTTAGATTCCTTGAAGGGATTACAAGTCTCCTACATTGAATATGTGAGAAATCTAAATATCACTTGGTAACTCTATCTCATATGCATTTGCAAAAAAGTTTCTCAGTATTCTGCCAAGCCCAATCTTCTTCAATTTCAACTTATTGTAAGTCCCTACAGGAAATATTTCCTTTCTCAAATATACCATGATCAACTCACCAACCTAAAAGTGCACTTGCCTCCTTTTCAAGTCTGCTCTTTGTTTATACTTATCATTTCTTTCCTGCAATTCCTGATTAACAGTTTCTTGCATCTCTTGTATACTCATTGCAAAGTCTTCACCATCCACACTCCTTAGCTCTTTTTTTCCCAAATTCCTAAGTTCATACACCCCTCTTGGATGCATTCCATAGAAAATCTAGAATGGAATCATCCTAGTGATCCTATTGCGAGACTTATTATAGGAACACTTTTCCTGAGCAAGTATCGAATCCCACTATTAAGGATTTTGATACACAAGACTCCTTAATATGTTCCCCAAGATTCTATTTACTATTTCAGTCTTACCATCAATATGTGTATGATATAATAAGATGATTCTAATATTGGTACCCAAATTCTTCCATAGGGTCCTTGAAAATTTACCAACAAACTTTGTGTCCCTGTTAGAGACAATGCTAATAGGTAGACCATGCAACCTTACTGTTTCTAAAAACAATAAATTGGCAATGTCAAATGCATCACTAGTCTTCTTACAAGTAATAAAATGAGCCATTTTGGAAAAGATATCTCCCAAAACATATATAGAATCATTTCCCTTAAGAGTTTTGGGTAAACCCAAAAGAAAATCCAAGTTGATGGAATCCTATGGTCTACTTGGGATGGGTAGTGGCTAATACAGTGCTATCTTCTGAGTCCTCCCTTTGCATGCTGAAAAATCTTGCACTTTTCCAAAAAATTATTCACATCCTTTTGCACACCTAACCAATAATAAAAATTATTTACATGAGCATATGTTTTATCCTGTCCAAAATGTTATGACAGTCCTCCATTGTGTTTTTCCTTAATTAAATTTTCCCTCATTGAGCACTTAAGTATGCATAGTTTATTTTTCTTGAACAACAATGATCCATATTTTATGAGTAGAACGAAATGAATACATATTATTAAAATATGCTTAACACAAAATAAGAGAGATACATTAAAACTAGTTTTCTATTCAATAAGGAAATAAGTTGAAATTGTAAAATCCAGTGGAAAACAAGCTTGCTGGAATGGTGGCGGCTTATCTCTGAGAAGAGATGTGATGAATGCGCTCATTTGCAAGAAGATGGTTACAATGAGGCTATGAAGGAATTTTACAATAAAAAAGAATGTCAAAAACCATAGACATCCAAAAACCTACCCTAGGAGATGAAGTGCCAAAAGTCATGTGGGCCCTGTTTGGGTAAGTTAGTACATCAACTTCTTGGGGTTGTAACTTTTGCATACGATCTTCATTTTAGGTGCACGATAGCCTGTTGGAAAGGTCTAACCGATAAGAAAAATATTAGACTAGCCCAAGAAAGTGACTATGGCATTAACCTGGGCACCAAATCCCCAAAAAGTGTCGTTTAGGGCCTCAAACCGGCCCTAAAAGTTTGAAACCCAAAAAACTATCGAACAACTGCCAAGGTGGAAAACTATTTTTCAAGCCAGTGGAATAGGTTGGTGGCCACTGATATCCACCTGGATCAATCCTCCCTTCTTAGGAAGAAATGGTATCCATTGCATTGAGTTCCCCCATCAGATGAGGAAATTTCTACTGAATTTGGCCCCGGGTGAGCCACTTGCCTTGGTGCAAGCGCCGCCTTGCTTTGATGAATTGATAAAGATGGATCCTTTGTTGCCGAATTCCCTTGAGATGTGTGTCCACAATAGTATCAATGGATTCTTGTTGCATGCAATTAGGGTTGACCTCTGTTGGTTTCAACTTCTCTGCTATCTCTGAGGTGTCCAATAATGGTGGGAAATATGGCCGAAGGAGAGCCACATTGAAGACTGGATGTAGACCAAGGAATGGGGGAATGTTGAGCTCAAAATCATTGTCATCCACAACATTGGTGATGGTTTACAACCCATAAAGGTGTGGGAAAATCCTCCGATGGGGCTCTATAAGGTGTTCTTTCTGCAAATACTACCAAACTTTGTGTCCCACGTGAAACTTATATGCCACCTAATGTTGATCATTGAGATTATTGTTCTTGGAATTAGACTTCTGTAGAATATCCTGAACCTATTGGTGGATGTGATGGATCTACTCAATGAACCAGGTGGCTTTGTCATCTTCTGGTGGAGCAGGGGATGAGTCGGTCGAGGTGGTCGCTAGGGGTAGTGCAACATCCATGGGGCCCAATGGTTGGAATCCAAACCCCAACTGAAAGGGGTTGTGGCCAATTGAGCTATGTAGGGATCAGTTGTAGCTATGCTAAACATAGGAAATATTCTCATCCCATGTGCGGGGTTTTTTTGAATTGTACATGTGAAAGATATGTATGACCATTCAATTGGCGGCCTCGGTTTGGCCATCTGTCTGGGGGTGGAAGGTAGTAGATTTGGTGAGCTTGGTATACAGTAGTGACCAAAGGCATGACGAAAATGAGTTGAGGAACCAAATGTCACGGTCTGAGATAATGGTTTGTGGGATCCCAAAATGTACCCATACTCGTTCAAAGAATATCTTGGCAGTGGCTTCTTCTATGATGTTCTTCTTGTAGGCGGCTAAAATTTCCATCTTCGAAAAGATATCAACAACCACAAAAACATAGTCATTTCTGCTCTTAGTGGATGAGAGGCCTGACATGTAGTCCATTGATATGGATTCCCATGACCTGTTAGGAGTAGGCAGAGGGGTGTACAGGCCCTGTTCCTTACTGTTCAGTTTGGAAATAGTGAAGGCAGTATAGGACCTGATATTCTTTCTGACATCCTGTCGAAGTTTCGGACAATAGAAATGTTTCTGCAGTACTGCCATTGTATTTTCGACACAAAAGTGTCCTGCCACTTGATTGTAGTGAGATTTAAAAATCATCTTCACACGCTCACTTGATGGAACACAGAGATGGCCCAGACAGCAAAACAACCCGTCCTGAAGATGGAAATTAGCAACCATTGAGTTGGCACCCAACATGTGGTAGGTGGTGGAGAATTCAGGGTCTATCTCATAGACATGGGGCCATCCATAGATCTCATGGTCGTAAGAGTCTAGCACCATGGTGAATGCTACGAATGGAAGTCGGCTAAGGTAGTCAACAACTCGGTTGGTACTTCCTATTTTAAACTTGATGTTGAGGTGGAAATACTATAAGTATGTTGACCAGTTCTGATGGTGGTCATTATACAATTTTACTTGGGTTTGCATGAACTGTAGTGGCTCGTGATTAGTGTGGATGACTATAACCTTCCCAAGAATGGAATGTCTCCACTGGCGAAAGGCTTTCACAATGGACTACATTTCTTTGTCATAAGAAGGGTACTTATGGACAACATCTGATCGTTTCTCACTATGATATTCGACGGGTTGGCCATGTTGAGTGAGAACGATTCCCACAACATAGTCTGAAGCATCTGTCTCGATCTCAAAGGGATGTTGTAGGTTTGGTAATAAAAGTATCGCAGATGAGAACAAACGCTTCTTCAAGTCATCAAAGGATTGTTGTTGTGACATGCCTCACATAAATGTTTCCTTATCGCCACCCCTAGTTACTTGATTGAGGGCCCATGCGATATGAGAGAATCCCAGCACGAACCTGCGATAGAAATTGGTGAGGCCTAAGAAGCTCCGAAGTTTAGTGAGTGTGTTTGGGGCTGACCAGTAACAGATGACCTGTATCTTGGCTGGATCCACACACACACCATGTTCAACAATGATGTAGACTAAGTAATTGACATTGTTCATGCCGAAGGAGCATTTTTCCA